>PVKE010001704.1:0-94663 GCA_004027555.1 Craseonycteris thonglongyai | reverse complement strand
TTTATTTTCTTCATGAGCCTATATCTCGAAAACTTAATAAGTGATTTAAAAAATAAAAAATAGTTTTGAACATATATTTTACTTATCTACCCATACCTCGCTGGAATGCACCTTATGCTGAAACACAGTGTATAAACATAGTATGCATTTCACACCCCTTCTTCCCCCTTAGACTACGCCTATGACAACAAGTCGATCGTGACACACTTTTAAGATAAAAAGTAGATCTTATATACAGAAAAGTTGGCCACCCCTGCTCTATATGAAGCAGATCAAGTGAACGATCAACTTAATGAGGAGCGTGCATTCCTGGATGCTTTATGTACAGTCTCCTTCGACCATCACAACCCTGTGAAAATGGTAGGATGAAGAGAAAGCTGGAGATGAGAGGTGACATAGCATGGAAGCTGCTGAGCTGCCCCTGACCTCACATCTTTACCGGCCAAGCCTATGTACTTGGCCACTCGATGAACAGAAGACTGAAGGGTGGCGGGTGGGTACAGGGACACTGACTGGACATTTCTGCTTTGGCATAAGTTTTAGGAACTGGATTGAATTCACTGAATGTGAAGGTATTTTGCTGGCTTCTGAAGAGGACCACTCGGGGCCCCTTCCCTCATTGGAGGCACTCAGCAAACAGTGGCTGAAATGAATGGTCCAAGCCAGGGGCCCCCAAGAACAGCAAATGCCACACTTGAAGTTATCAGGAACACTGCTGGGGCCTTGGCTTTGTTTGTCCCTCCCCTTCTGTGAGATCCTGGGGACTGTCAAATAAATGACAAGACTCCTTTTACAAGTAGACCAGAAGTCTGCATTGGCGAGTCTGCGCTGATTGCATATCTTATCTTGAGTCATCGGTCTCCCATTCAGGTTTCCACAAACAACTCAGTCCTGTGCCTCCGGAGCAAGGGCCTGCTGGGGTGGGCATTTCCCAGGGCTCTGTTCTTTCCTGAGCCACAGCTGAGGGGGGACTTCACTAAGCTGAGGCCATGTGGCCAGAGCCGCAAGAAGAATCAGGACTGGAGGTTCTGGGGGTGAGGATGGCATGACCATGGTGACGATGATGATGATCGGTAGGAAAGAATTGGGATTTACCACATGCTAAGTTCTGTGCCCCATGGTAGTCATGTATGACCTCATTTCACCTTGACAACCCTTTCTCGTTCTAAAGAAACTGAGGTCCAGAGACAGTGAATAACTTTCCTGAGTTTGTACATCTACTTAGTGGTCAAGATGGGACTTGAACCTCAGTGTGTTGTATTCTAGCATTTTCTTCCCTCTTGTTTGGAGCAGGAAATTACAGAACCTTCAAAGATTAGCTCCAGAAATAGTCCCTTATGAGGGTGGGGCTTCAGCCCTTTGCCTCTGTTTCATTTTCCCCTTAAGGTCCTCTCACCTGTTTCCTTCCACCACTTTATGCTGTTTAGCAGCAAAGACACCAACTAGAAAAAAAATTAGATGAAGGCAGAACAGAAGGTAAGAAACATTGAATCAGCCAAGTTTGTAGAGAGCAGTACAGCTTTCTGGTCTTAGCAGAACTCCTTTCCTAAGGAGCAAGAGGGTGTCAGGAGGCTGGGCTCCATCTAGGAGGACACCCCACTTCAAGGACAGGTTCTACAGTGCAGCAAAAATCCTAGGTTCTGGGGCCAGGAATTCCTGGGCTACAAAGCTGACTCGGCCACTTCCAGGTTCTCTGATCCTGAACAAAGAACGTCAGCCTTCCATGGTGTTCTCACACGTAAAACAGGACCTAATGGCCGTCTGCACTTCCCTGGGTTATTGGAAGATTAACTGAGACAATGAGCATGAGGTGCTTTGTGGGGTGTCTGGCATAAATACGTGCTTGATGAATGGAGTCTGTTATCTGTTTGCACAACAAATATTAGGACCTATTTTATATATTGGGCTTCAGCCTGAGATTTCATTTTAACCATCTTCTGTGAAGCAGCTCACAAGGGGTTCTGGTTTTCTTCATAGACGTCTCACAGATTTCTTATAAAGTTTATTACCAGCGTTTGAAGTCTTCGGTTACGTTAAAATAAAGCTTTTCTCTTATAGCTCCTTTAAAGCTTTTTCAATTGTGAGATATTTCAAATGTACTGAAGAAAGAAAGAAAGAAAAAAGAAAGAGAGAAAGAAAGAAAGAAAGAAAGAACATTAAATGTCAAGCATTTTAGCCCAAACTAAGTTGGTAACTCCAGCCCTTTTTCCACGCCGAGCTCAGCAAAAGGGCCTCTGTCAAACCAATTGATTGAGTGGCAGCCCACTCACTTCCTTGTCTGGGAGACATGGGACCCCCTTCACAGTGACAGCCAAGGTTGTTGTGTTGTACCCTAAAGTTCTTCATCCTCCAGGGAAGATGCTACATGCAAGCAAACACAGCCACCTACCAAAAGTACCCCAGCTGGTAATGTACTGGTTGCTGCCTTGTATGCTTCCTTTTAATAAATAGAAATAAATGTGTTGATAGCAGTAAATATCAACACTGAGTAGCCTTCCATTTTAGGAGGCACCAATATGCATTTAGATAAAAATATACGTTAGCAAAAGTGTTAGTAAAACACTTTTGAGTTATTTCTTCTTTGTTTGCATTAAAAGCTGCACAGTCATTATGAACATGCATGATTTGCATCTTTGCGTTTTTTTTTCTGATTATCTAAAGAAGCTCATATTGCAGGACCCAAGGTTTGCACATTTTAAAAGTTTTTAATAATACTGGCAGATAGTCCTTCAGATAAATTGAAGCTATTTATACTCTTATACCTCATCCAGCACTGATTAATATCTAGTTTTCACAAACCGAGGTTTTAAATCTTTTTGTTTTCTCATGATACGATTGCATCTATTTGTTTCTAGTGACAATGAATAATTTTTTTTAATATATACTTGTTATTTGCTTTTCTTCTTGAAAAGTGCTATCATGTTTTGCCCCTTTTGCTCTGCGTGGAAGTATTTATCTTGTTCATAAGGGCTCTTCATAAATAAAAATCCCATTGCTGTCATATTTCCCAAATATCTTTTCTCAGTTTGTGAGTCTTATTGCAAAATGTTTTAAAACTTTGTTTTAAATTATTTTTGAATGTGAATAAGATTTTAATGTTATTTGTTTTAACCATTATTTATTTGAGATGCTACAAGTTTGTTGTTTTCCTGCTGTAGCTTTCCATTGTGTTAATACATTTTAATGTATTCATTCATTTTCTTACTGAATATTCAGTATTTCATTATTAGAGGGTCTCATCCTTCTAGGTGACATCTGGTATACTCCTGCGTGAGTTTCTATAGATCCATACGTACACTTGGAACTGCTGAGTCATGAGACTGGTTAGGGCTATCACAACTAAGTAGCACAAATGGAGTGACTTCCACAACAGAAATTGAGTGTCTCGCAGTTCGGAAAGCTGGAAGTCCAAGATCAAGGGGCTGGCAGGGTTGGTTGCTTCTGAGGGCTATGAGGGAAGGGTCTGCTCCAGGCCTTTCTCCCTGGTTCATAGATGCCAGTCTTCTCCATGTGTCTCTTTGTATCATCTTACTTCTATTAATTTCTGCATTTATACTAGATTAAAGCCCACCATAAAGACCTCATTTAACTTTACCCACATCTGCTATGACTTTGTTTCCAAATAAGGCCACATTCTGGAGCCTAGGTTTTCAACATATGAATTTGGGGGTGAGGTAGGGTATATAATAACAAAAGAATATCTTCATCAAGATGCTACCAATTGCCGTCCAAAGGGTATAACAACCTAAAGTCCTACCTGCAGTACATGAAACATCAGTGTTATTTAATTTCCCCCCAAGAATAGTATTCTGTATGAGAATGTTTTAATAAATAAATAATATTTCCTTAAATAATAATATACAAGGAGACCTTTAGGTTATTTCTGATTTTTTTGCTTTGTTATCATTACTATTGCTATTAAAAACTGCACTGATGCTATGGGCATGTTCATATATGAACTTAGTATTCTCAGACTTTGTATTTACCAATCTGATGAGAGCAATTCTCATTTCTATTTCTATTTGAATTTCATGATTACTATTATATTCAAATTGAACATTTTGTTTGCTATTCAAACTTCATTTCTGTGAATCCTTTTTAAAAAAATCTACATTAGTTGGGATATAAGTAAAATGGGTATAACAAAGACCTCCAAATACAGAGACTCAAATAGCATTGAAAGTTATTACTCTCTTGCAAAATAACGCAGTGATAGGAGGGCAGAGCAGGATGGGTAGGTAGCTCTGCTCCAGAAAGTAATCCAAGGATCCAAATATCTTCTACTATGTTATTATGCCATCCCCTAGCGTAAGGGCTTACTCTATCAACTGACTTGTAGACTTCATTTAGGTTTGAGTTCTAGCCCATGTGAAGGAGAGGCCATCCAACAGTGTTTTATATTTTCTTTATAGAACATTTTATATCTTTTGGTAGACTTACTTCTAGTCAACTTATAGTTTTGTTGCTACAATATATTTTTACAGTAGCAACATTTTCTAATGTTTCAGGTATATAGGAATATTGTTGATTGTTGTATATTAAATTTGTATCAGGTGATTTTGTTGAAAGCTTGGTTCTAATAGTTTATTAGTAATCCTTTTCTTTTTCTATTTAATCTACAAAAATTTCTAATTTGTTTCTTTCATTTCTTACATCTTTAATTATTTTTCTTGTCTTACTGCATCAACTAGAACATTCTGCACAGTGTGGACTAGAAGTGGTAATAACAGGCCTCCTTTTTTGTGTCAAGTTATGTGAATGTGCCTAATGTTTCACTACCAAGTGTATTAGTCCTTGGGTTTTGACAAGTTCAGAAAGTTCTCTTTAATTCATGATTTGTTAAAGGTGTAATAATATAAATGTTGTTGAATTGTATTATATGCTTTTTCTCTATTTATGAAGAAAAGACATGCTTTGTTTCTATGAATCAGAAGATTATCAGCTCATGTAAAATAAGAGTTATTTGTTTCTTATAAGTTTTAGAAAACTTTTAATAACATCATATGATACCCTTTTTGTCAAGCAGATTTTTGTCTATTAATTTATTTTCTTTAAGAGTTTATAGTACATACAGATTTGCTATTTCTCTGTCAATTTTCTTAATTTATATTTTCTGGGAAATTGAGGAGTTCATTTAAGTTTCTCTTAAGAATTTAAGTCTCTACTCTCTCTATAGTTATGACCTCCTTTTCATTCTTATATCTGGTTAGTGGTCCATTTATTGTTTACGCATGTTTGAGTTGGGTTTTATACAACTTGAAGTGAAAGGCATTCTAACTAACAGAAGAAGTAGGAAGATATAATATACACCCACAGTCAACGCAGGACTATTTTTCACGGCACCATTACTTCATTCATGTTCCCCTTTGCTCTCCACTTGTCTTTCAAGGCTCGACTAAGCTGCTAAATCCTTCAAGAAGCCTCCCTTGGCCTTCACCACCCCTGGTGAGCCTGGATGATCTTCCTATGCTTCCCTACATAAGGAACATTACTCAGTCTGCATAGTAGCGATCTGTTTCTCCCACTAAACTGAGTGCTTATCCAGTGCTTATCATGTTCATCACTGTCTCACTAAGGCAGTAACGCCTGGCATATAATGAGCATTCAACAAATAGTTTCTTCATCAGCTGTAAGCAGAGCAGTGTGGCGTGCATCACGAAGAGTAAACTGGGACCAGAAGTGCACAAAAGTGAGCACTTGGCCCAGAATGTATCATTCTCCGACTACAACAGTGCAGCCATCGCTCACCCACTTGGCTAGACATCTTTCCCTCTGCCAGTCCCTCACCTCTTACTTTGTCTCAGGTTGATGTTAGGTAGGAACATGGCATAGGGCCTTGTGGCAGCGGGTCCATGGCTGACACAGCTGAGATGTCCTCTTCCCACTCCAGTTCCTACCTGCACACACTCCCCTCCCCCTTTTCCTCCCTCCCCATGCCCCTGCCAAGAGGCTGAGACACAATGGAAGCAATGGAGAAGCCTGGGCTTTGGAGACAAAGAGTCTTTTAGTTTAAGTATTGCTTTTATCCCTTCCAGGCTATGCAATTGGAGGCAATGTGCTTCTCCTCTTTGTACCTTGGTTTCTTCCTTCAGATAACACTCAGCTCTCAGAGTTGTGAAAATCCTATCTCATAATAAATGCTTAACAACTTCCCTATGCAATAGTTCAAGCCCTTCTGATGCTTTCAACTAAAAGTATGTGCTCCTCTGTTCCTCAACACTATTCCCAACATTTGGACATTTGAGTGCCCAGGAAGCTGTACCACATTCCCGAGTCCCCTGTGGATGGCAACACGGTATTCAGCAGTGGGATGTGGGTCTCTGTCATCCAGGGCCAATTGTCCTTTCTGATCTTGGCCTCACCCTCCACAACCTTATTGGCTTCCTTCCTTCCTTCCTTCCTTCCTTCCTTCCTTTCTCTCCCTCTCTCTCACTTTTTTTAAATTGTTTTAACTAGGTGAAGGAGCTCCCTAGTTAGAAACATTCCAGAAACAATTTCATGGTACACTCAATCCTTCCCCTGTTCTCTAGTCCTTAGAGGGTGGAAAGCCAGGTGCTTCCCTCTCTTCACGGGTAACTCGTTTATAAGAATTAAAGGCTTTGGGTACATTATTGGTTTAGAAGCTGTGTGGCTCGCACCCAGGAAGAATCCAGGAGAGCCTCATGCAGATAGGCTGCAGACACGGGACCTCCCGGACAGTCACACATCAGGCCATCCTCAGACCCCCTCACCCATCTGTCTGACACGGTACAGGACCCTCACAGGGCTCTCCTGTGACTTTCCCAACAACTCTGTAAAGTGAGAGGCACAGGTTCCTTTTGTGTTTCAGGTACTTCCCAAGGGCACTGAGGTCTCAGGGGCTCCAATAGGGCCACCATACGCAGGGTGCCCTGGATGAGCCAGGACAGGCACTCAGGTATGCCCTCCAAGTGTCCATCTGCTGTGTCCACCGAGTCTTCATAGTAGCTGAGGAGACATCAGGGGAAAGGTCGTTGTGGTGCAGTACATATAAACATGTCTGCTGAGTGGGGATGGTTCCGATGGGGCTGAGAACATGGGAATTTGGAACATGGCATGGAAGATGTGACCTAGCCAGTCTGGTGTTGTGTTTGCATCTGGCTTAACAGCAACAAAAGTCATATAGCAGATGCTGTATATGGGCTCACTCACTGCTCACTCCAGTTCCCTCCTTGGATCTTCCAATACTGGAGAGGCTGGGAAGTCAAAGACTACATTTCCCAGCACTCCATACGCTGGAAGGAAAGCATGGTCTTTCTGAAGGCAGCTTATGCCTCAGTCCTTCCCTCTACCTCATGATCCACTTCCTTGGCTCAGCACCCTCCATCCGATATATCTACCTTGGGCATCATTTCTAAGGCTGTGTGGCAGAGGCCATAAATCTGTGCCCTTGTTTAGTGTGGCATGTCCTCTACCTCTAATCCAATCTCCCCTCTTGTGTTCTCGGCACTCGCTCATTCAGCTTGACAGCTATTTAATAAACCTATTTGCTTTCCTTTGACATGAGGCAGAAGTGGTGGGTGTTGAAGAGCTGTGAGGCCCTCGTGGACAACGAAACCCTTTCCCACTCAACACTCTTCCAGCTCAGCACAGATAAATTGTGGAGAACTTGAAATTAACCCAAGCTATCTTCTTTTCTTAAGGGAAAAAAAAAAAAAATTGCTGGAGACCCAAGAAGCAGAGCAAGTACAGTAAGTGAAAAGGATGGCAGGAGAAATCACATTTCCTGGCTCCAAGGTCAGGGGTGAGCCCAGATCAGGGGCCTGAGAGCCTTCCCTCAATCTAGCTTTTATCACTTCAAAGCAGAAGACCTTAAAGGAATGCCCTTTATGGCTGATTCTGTCTTAAAAAAAAGAAGAAAAAAAAACACACATAAAAGAAAAAGCATATTTTCTTAAGCCCACTTGCTAGAAGCCAAATGATTTCTGCAAGATGCTTAGGGCAGAAATCTCTGTAACTGGGATACAATTTGGTGTGACAGAAACAGCTCTGGTCTCACACAATCAGCAGACTGGGCTGGAATTCTGACTCCACCTCTCACAGGATTTATGACGATGGAGCATTTATCTCAGCTCTCTGAACTTCAGTCTCTTTCTCTACAAAATAGACATGCTGCTTGCCTCACAGGGTTGTCAGCAGGATTAAATGAGAGAGCAAATGTAGACATAGCAGTTACTCAACAAATTGTATCTAACAAGCAAATCTGCTTTCCATTCCATCTTCAAATCACCATGTATCCCTGGTTTTTATTGGTGTATTTCACAGAATGTCTATTTGGTTTTCACTTGCATTGGTGAGGCATGTGTGCAACAATAGCCACTCAGCCCTGCAATCCTTGTGGTTACTACACCCCTCATCCCACTCAGTGCTTGGCCCAACACACCCCCTTCCACTGACATCCCCACCATGACCATCATCAGGACAACTTCTATAATAACAATCGCATGACGCAGCACGCTAAGAACATGTCATGCTCCACTTGCCACTAGTGATAGGTTCTCATTGCCAGAAGTTTGTCCATTTGTCCAGCTCCCAAATCCCATGTTAGCATCCATTCCTCAGACCATTTATGGTCCCACTTATTGGACTCAGATGCTGATGTGGAACATTTGGTGCAGGAAGCGTACTGGTGCATAAACGTGTAAGGAAGTGAGGAAGGCAGGGCTAGGGAGATGCAGAGCTGACCCACACACTGTTGCAGCTGAGGTCATGGCTAATTCTATGGGGAGCTTTGTAAAAGGGATGGCCCTTTAGATTCCCAGAGGGAGGTGAGGGGGTCAGGCCTTTGAACACCTACCTTGGACAGTCATCAGTCGCTGCCACATCCTGCAAGGGAGACAACTAGACAAGGCAGCTCCCTGGAGCCAACAGCAATGCCCAGCAAGGAAGGCAGACAGTGGGTTATCCTGGATGATCCTCCTAGCAGCTGGGGCCAATTGAACACAGGTCACAGATCAGAGTCCTGAAGAAGATACCTGGGCAGGGCCCGTGGTGTCTATTACATCATTAACCAGCGTCCCTCTCACAAGAGAAAACAGTTCCATCACCCCAGAAAGCTCCTAGGCAGGGGTGGCGAACCTTTTGGCGATTGAGTGCCAAAGTTTATGAAATAAGAGTATACTTGCTCGACTCACGTGCCAACCCATCGAGTGAGATAGAGGCGTCGATTATTTTTATGTCTATAAGAGCATAAACAATAATTTTTTACATGGTATTCACAGCTCCGCGTGCCGAAATAATTGCTCCGTGTGCCACTTTGGGCACGCGTGCCAAAGGTTCGCCACCTCCGTGACCTAGTACCTTTGTAGTCCTCCCCAAACCGAGAGACAACCAGGGCTCTTATTTGTATCAATAGGGATCACTTTTATGAGTTCTAAACGTGTCCATATAAATGGAATCTTTTGAGTATAGTGTCTAGCATTCATAATGGTTTTTAGATTCTTGAACCAATCTTTGTGTAGATATATGCTTTATTTCTTTTAAATAAATGCTTAGAAATGAGAGACTGGGTCATGGGGTAGGTGTGTTAGTAATGGTTAAAGAATAAGTGCTAACTTCATAAATTATATAGATGCCTACCCATTGTGTTGTACACCTAAAAATAATATAAAATAATGCTGAATGTCAGCTATTACTTAAAAATAAATATATATATATATATGTATATATATATATATATATACGGTCATGGGATGTAGAGTACAGGACAAGAAATATCGTCAACAGCTACCTAAAGTATCAGATGGGAAGAAGACCTGCTGGGTTATCGCCATAGAAGGATGGTAAACGTCTAAGCATTATGTCCTCGTGTACACGTGAAACTAATAAAAAATAAATAAAATTAAGTGCTAATCAGTTGCCCAAAGTGGTTTTGCCATATTTGCCCTTCTACCAGCAATATATGAGAGTTCCGTTCTTACACATGCAGTCGATATACTTTCGGTATTGTCGGCTGTCTGGGAGCCATGAACTGATCACACCTTGTGGTTTCTAATGTGCATGCTCTTATGAGTAATGATGCTGAGCACTTGGTAAATGTTTATGGACCATCTGGATATTTTGAAAGTATGTGTTCAAGTCTCTAACTTGTGTTTATTGGGTTGTTTATCTTTATATTACTGATTTGTGCCTTATATACGAGTATTCTAGATGCAAGTTAGACGCACATATTGTAAATATTTCTCTCAGACTTTGGCTTTCTTTTTATTTTCTTGAGGGTGTATTTTGACAAACAGAAATTTTTCATCTTGATGAAGTTCAATTTATTTATTTATTTTACGGTTAGTGCTTTTTGAATCCTAGGAAGTCTATGACCTACCTCTAGGTATGAAGGTGTGAGCATATTCTGTTTTCTTCCCGGAGCTTTGTTGCATTACTTTTAAAGTCAAGTCACTTTGGATGCCACACTGCACTAGTCAAACATTAGAAATCTTTTGTAAGGTGAACGTGCAGAATATGGGGGTGAGGAGGTGGCGATGGAGCAGGTAGAAGCATGGTGGGTGCTCAGCCCCTCCCATCAAAGTCTGCCGAGTGCCAGCGAAACCTCCTCCTCCCTGGTGGGGATTTGGAAGCTGCCCCGCTCCATTAGAGCCAGGGAGGCCCCTCTGCCTTTTAAAAAGGAGACCTGCGAATGGAATCCACACAGTGCCATGACCCTCAAGGTGCAGCGTGGTGGCTGCGGCCTGATTCCCATCCAAGTGCACACTACACATTCACAGCTGCCAGCTTGCCCCTCCCGCCCAGTGACACCTGCCGCTTCCAAGCAATTGCAGAGTGGCCCTGCCTGACACTGTTCTGATACATGGGGACTCAGACTCTACCAGGGCCTGGACTCACTTTTGGTTCCTGAAAACACTAACTTGGCATTTTCAAGGCCAGTTTCAATTGTGTGTGTGAGTTTGGCTTCACCCCTTATCACCTTTGAAAACTGAAGCTAGGAGTGGCTGGTACTTACTATACAGCTATGACCAACCCCCTCAGTCCCTTGAGTCTGTACAGTGGCCTTTTTTAAAAACTGAACTGGGGGCACACCTCAGTTCAGCATGTGGGTCCGCCTGGGCCGGAGCCGGGATTCGATCCTTGGTCCTCGGGGCCTCAAAGCGAGCGCTCAACCCGCTGAGCCATCCCAGCTTTCCCAAGTTGTTTTTTTTTATTTTTATCTAAAGCTTTTTCAGAGTCAGATGAGGGAAGCATGTGCCCTGGATACTGAGCCAATGCCAGCCCTGCCCAAACCGTCTTCACAGCAACTCTGCCCACCCTTAGTCCTCTGTTGCCTGGGCCATGTTTTGTGCCTTGTGGTACCTGAGAAGACTGGATCAATGTGAGTCACATGACCCGATACACATGATCCGGGAGCAGCAATCAGAGACTTGCCAGCATTGTTCCAGTGGCTCCAGGAAAAGATAAGATCCTCCTATGATCAGATTCTTTCTCTTGAGACTTTGAACTGAAACACATGGGAAGAATTGCAAGTATGCCATCAGAAGTGAAGCAAGACACAGCAAGACATAGGTTAGGGGGCTGGAAAGGGCCACATGTAACCTTATGTGACAGAGAAGCAGAAGTTTTGAGCAATTATGCAGATAGATCAGAGGTACCAGGAAGGGAGAGCCATCCTAGACATGCCTCTGTTTTCATCACCAAACAAGTTTGACCAAAACAGTGAAAGAAAGAAAGGAGAGCCGAGGGAGTAAGCCAATGTCAAAATAAAGTAAGGACGGTGGTTACTGTTCCCTCCCTAGTACAAATATTTCCCATACACACTGTTTGGGGGCATGTTTAACATGAACTTACTCATTTCCAGGGATGCCGTCCCATTTGGACTGGCCTGTGAAGGTCAACGAGGAAATACCCGCCAGACCTGTGACGAAGGTAAGTGCATTTTCAATGAGCCGGAGAATCCGTGTCGCTGAGCAGCGGCTCCCACGTTATCAGCTGTGTGTGCGTGTGGGTTTTAAAGCCAGATCGTTTAAGTGCTTACTGCAGAAAGTGTGGTCAGGCCATAAGAGCTCAGAGGAACTGCAATGTGACTCTTGAAAACGGTTGTCCCGCTGGGACTATGGGACACTCATGTAGCATCTTTGCAAAACTCTACGGTGTCAAACCTGGGTGTGACGTGCTTTCTGTAAAAACCACTCATTAAGGGAGTGACATTCTGATCCAGGCGGTGGGCATTTTATGCCCACAGAGCGATGCCCACAGGGCTGGGGCTGGGAAGTTTCCAGATTGTGCTAAGGGAGTGCAGACCACGGCTGTATGTTCTGAAGAGTCAGACTTCATGCTCGGTGATTGCAGAAGCTGACCATGATGATGTGCTCAGTGAGGTTTATTCTCTCTCTCTCTCTCTCTCTCTCTCTCTCTCTCTCTCTCTCTCTCTCTCACACACACACACACACACACACCTCAAAATGGAACCTGTATCAGAGAGGCTCAGTGACAATTGGTTTCTGGGAATTAGCTGTTCAGAAAAGGGTCACTGGGGAGTGCCTCAGTTGATTAATGAGAAAAACCACAGCAACAAGCAAAGGCGCATTCTTTCCTTGATACTCCTTTATAGTGCAGAAAATCAGGACATTTTCTCAGTAGAGGGCAAGGCTTCAGCTCAAGAAGAAAAACCTCAAGCTGAAAGTAAAGAATGGCATTTGAAGGCAAAGGTACACACGGGGACCCCGTGGGGTTGTCTCTGTATGTGTGCAGAGTGCATCCCCTACTCAAAGAAAGTTTGGGCTGGGAGAAACTTGAGCAACCCCAGCCCAAGCCCCATGTTTAACAGGTGAGGATTTGTCCTGAGATTGAGCTGAGACCAGGAATACTGACATTCTGTCTATAGCACTGAACACATGAGAGTCAAGACTTGTAAAAATTGCAAAATATAGTTAGTCCTGGAGCACCAAGAAGCCCAAATGCTGGCCAGCAGCTCCCAGCAGGACGTAGTTGGTGTGGTTGTTTATTGTGCTTCTGTTTAGAAGTCCAGATCCCTGTGTCCCAGGAAGTGGCTCAGAAACCTCAAGCTCCAGCCTTCAGCCGCCTCACCACCTGCCCCTCTGCAGGGTCTCCCGGCGGTACCGGTAGGTGTGCACGTGGTGGCAGGGCAGGAAGCACTGCTCTGGATGGCACTGGCATGGTTCTCTCTCGAGAAAAGCAAGTACGGGTTCCATCAGCTACACCTTAGCAGCAAGGGAGACTCTGATGCTGGTTTTGAGGGTTGGCATTGGTATTTGTTTCCCGGAGCTGCTGTAACAAATTATCGCCCATGTAATGGCTTCAGACAGTAGGAATTTAGTCTCTCATGGTCCTGGAGACCAGAATCCCAAACCAAGGTGCCCACAGGGCTGCACTCCCTCCAAAGGCTCTGGAGAGAATCCTCCCTGCTCCTTCCAGGTGCTGGTGGCCCCGGCAGTTCCTGGGTTAGTGCATGCAGCCTCCTGTCTCGGTCTCCTCTGTGTCTCAAATCTTCCTCTGCCTTTCTCTTATGTGGACACTTATCACTGGAGGTAGGGCATGCCTGGATAATCGACAACGATCTTATCTCAAGATCCTTAATTATGTCTGCAAAGACCTTTGTCCAAATAAGGCAACATTCAGAGGTCCTGGATGAACGTATGCTGGGGGGTGGGGTGAGGAAAACAGGCTCTCAGATTTGAGGGCCAGTCACAAGGGAAGAGAAAGAGCGAGATGCTACATTGCCAGCAATGACTTCTTGCTCTCAGGGCCCCAGAAGTTGCTTTAAATCATTCAGCGAAGGTCCTCACGGACTTTAATTATTGGAGAGAAGCAGAGAGAGAGGAGAGTGAGGCCTACATTTGCAGTCTCCCTGGGTCCTCATTGAAGGAAGCGTCCCAAGGATGCTAAATGCATTCAGGTTACCCTGAGAGCTCTGCGCTCTGGCAAAGAGATTAGAACATCACTGGCATTAGCAGTCAGTCGAAATGATATCTCCCTTTTCTGTCAGCAATTCGTTCCCCTCTTGCCCTCTCCCTCTGATCCCCTCTTCCTTCAGCCTTTCCTCCTGATGGCTGGGTGCTTAGCCACCCCCGGGGCAGGTCAGCTCCTGCCCCATGGGACAGGTCACAGACAGCCCCCTCCAGCCGCCTGCCCCTTCCTGGCCATCCAGACGCAGGTCTTCGTGCTAATTAGGAGCATTATCACTTTGCCAAGAAAGAACATGGAGCCAGGGAAAGGCCTCTGTTAAGTGCCCTGGACATCCAGAGTCCTGGCTGTAGGCGACCAAATCCTGGCATCTCCTTGACCGAAGTGAAAGCCACGAGCTGCCCCCGTGCTGTGACAAGAGCTGTCCGTGACTCCGTTCCCCATTCAGCATCCCCGAATGCGGTCGAGAGATGGCACGGGTCCACAGGACAGAGTTTCTACAAATTGTGCAAATGTGTACACAACATCCAATGTACCGTTTTGACCACGCTCTTAAGTGGCATAAGTACACTCATATTGTGGTGTGACCGTCATCATCATCCATCTCCACAACTTCTTTGATCTTGTCAAACTGAAACCCTTTCCCCATTAAACAATAACTCCTCATCTCCCCACCACCGGCCCCTGGCAATCATCATTCTACTTTCTGTCCCTATGAATCTCACTACCCTAGGACCTTAGGTGAAATGTCATTGTGACATTTGGCTTTTCCTGTCCAGCATATTTCACTCAGCATAAAGTCTTCAAGGATCATCCATGTTGTAGCACATGTCAGAATCTCCGTCTTTTAAAAGCCACGTGATATTCCATTGTGTATAAATACCATACTTTATTTATCCATTCATTCATCAGTGGCCTTTTGGGTTGCTTAGGACACAGATTTTTTAAAGTATTTTCTTTAAATTCTGATGTCACTTCAGCAGAACAAGAGAAAACACAAAACGGCCTAACACTGAATAGTGAACAAAATTAAGGGCATCTTTGAAACCCATGGAAAGCAACTCAGCACATTTGGAAAAGAAGAAGACATCACCTTCTTCTTTACACATGCTAAAAGCTTCCAACTCTTTCCAGAATGAGAGAAAATCGGAAGGCTCTGGGAACCCAACAGTTCTGCCAATAGTTGGCCACGTTATAACCTGTGCACCAAAAACCGAATTAATCCTCAAAGAGACAAAGGGCAATGAAACTCTGCCATGCAAGTGAGACTGAAGGGTTTGGAAGGAGCTCTGAGAATTACGGATCACGCCTCAAGCACGCAGCACAGGTCTGTGAAGTGGGAGGAACATGCTGTGGTTTTCTGGTGTCCGAGATTCAGGGGAGTGGGGGCCTCTCTTCAGGGATCTGTGAAACCTGGTTGTCCAGGGACATGTCCTTGAGAGACCCTGACTTGGGGAGTCAATGGACAGTTCTCTGCCCTACTCTTGCTTTCTCTGAAAATGGCTTTTAAGCATTTATTTTTAGGGGAGGCCTGTGGACTTGATTTGTCTGTTAGAACTGGTATGCTTTGAAAATCTGGAGTTACTAAATTTGCAGTTGATTAGATGGATGGGGGAAAGGGGACTTTATTATAGACAGGGAACAAGAGATGCTTTTCATTTAAAGAGAAAGAAAATTATACATGCTATTTATTTTTCCGATGGATAATTTCTATTTCTCAGTTTCTCAGTAAAAAAAATGTGTGAGGAGGGAGTGTCGTAAATGCTGGGACACGTAGGAGCTCAAATAATGAGCATTCTCTCGGGTGTGATTTGCTGCCTTCCATCCTGGTGAGGGAGAGAGCTCCCCGGTGATATCACAGCATAAGCAAGAGAGGAGTGACATCCGCATGGCCAGTGTGAGTGCTCAAGACAGGGTAGTGGGTCGCAGGCTGCTGGGTCCTGGGAACACTGAAACCAGCTCGTTAGGGTCCCTGTGAGGCACACGACCCAGGCTAGAGCACAAAGCCAGAAAATACGGCCCCTCCTGCTCACACTCCATCATGCGTGCTAAGCACACTATTAGACAAACCCAGGCAGTGTGCTGTCCGGGATCCAGAACCTTCCAGAATTTAGGTTCCCAGAGTTCAGTGTAAGCTTCTCTCTTCTCCTATTTCTTCACCTGTAAAACAGACATTCCTGCGCTTACCACTCACCCTGCCCCGGCCTTGTTATTATTCCAGATGACTCCGCACTTGCCAAGGCCTTGCTTGCTTGGCACTTTCCCCAAACACCAAAATTCCTAATATTTCTCCATGCACTGTATGAAAAGACACCATTGACATAGTAAAGTGACTCTTGAGACACCTTTAGTAGCAGTCTGTCCCCAGAGTTCCGATGGTAGAGAGTACATGGGGTCTGTAAGCAATGCTGTGACCATTTCAGCTGGGTACAAACTATCCGCTTAGAAGGGAGCTGTCTGAGGCCAGGCAGCCCCCGGTGGCCAAGGGTGCAAAACTGGTGAGCTGAGGTGGTGAGCACCCCCTTTTATTCTTAAAAAAAAAAAAAATCCCCCAAGCCAACTTCCAGTGCGGGATTTTACCCAGAGCGTGAGTACTTGGTGGTCTTTGCTGGTGGTCACCTTACGTTATCAAGTTCCCAAATAAAGGAAGCCGGGCAGGAAGGTCAGCACAGGGCTTGGGGGTCTCCTCTGCAGACTGCTAGTTAGTTCCTCCTTCCAGGGGGACCAGAAGGCATTTCCACCCAGGTCTTTCTCCCCCAGGCTCAGGTTTCTTAGGATAAACAGGAACCAGAAAGAAGACGGCCCAGGCTTTCACTGTGGGGGATGGGGCTGCAACCCTGCAATTGTGTTTGCAAAGGAGTCTTTTTTTCCTCCCTGTGACTCACTGGAAGCCTTAAATGAAGTCCCATCATAGCATTTTCCATTTTTACTCAGCTTATGCATTTCTGTTTGTAGTAAAGGACCCAGTCCATAACCAAGCCATTGCTACTTGTTATAGAAACAATAATGACAATGATAATAATGACGATTATGGCTACCACTCTCTGTCCATTTTCTAAGTGCCCATCATGGTACTGTGGGCAGTACAGCGATCATGTCACCCAAGAACATGGGGCCAGATCCAACCTGCCAGCTCCTTACCACGGTATCTGAGACTCGAGATGACAAGATTACGAGGCAAGCAGGCAGGGCGTTGATAACGGTGTGGTCGTTTTCACTTGGGGAACCTGAATCAAGAAAGGAGTCTGTCCTTTGGCTGGCATTCTGCAAAACAACTCTGCTCCAGGGTGGCCAGCCTGACCTACTGTCACCCACAGCCAACACCCACATTGTTGTGTAACTATGGAACCTCAGCGTCGTCTCCCAAATTGACCCTCGGAGACCACATTCTGTCTGAGTCTGCCCTTTGGCAGCATGACCAAAACAGAACTAACAGTTAGCAGGTGAAGTGGAGGAAAGCGACAACTCTTCAGGATCCTGTTCTGCCCCTGCTGGGTGCGTGGCTTAACCCTCAGGGTCTTTGTTGGGAAATAGTGCTAAGAACAATGAAATGAGATGATGCAATGAATGGGCACTTAGCAAATGACTTGAAACCCTGCATTTTCAACAGGGACTCCATTTCAGTTTCCTTGGTAAAGCCTAGAACACATATTCGCTGTCTACACCGGGAAACGAGATGGTGCACTTTCTAAACACGATGGGAAGCCCTCACTTGGCGTGCAATGTCAGTCAGCTGTACACCTCCTGTGTCGCTCATTTCCAGTTCTGGAAAGGTCTCCGTAGAGAAGTTAGGTTTTCTGGGTCCCGGGACACCCCACCTAGCCGTTGCATCCCAGTCAGGCCGTGAGCGGTAGTCTCTTGTGCTTTCTGTTAGCCTTGGCTGGACACTGGGCGAGGAGATTCTGTCATGAGGTTGGTCTGTGGTCCTTTATATAAACCTATGTCCTGTAACCTGGGCCTGGGACACAGGGCTTCACGCTGGGCTTTTCGGTGGCAGCCCCGCCACCCCTGTCGCCGCGGCCTTCCTGCCTGGCAGCCGCACACAGAACATTCTCCATCGTTAGGACCCAGCAAGACTCAGCTCTGGGCCTCCCCTGTCTGACTGCTCTGGAGCCGGCCACAGGAGGTTCTGGCTGGCTCAGAAGGGGGGTTTACAATGAAAAAGGAAACAAAACAAAACAAAAAATGGTTGTCCGACACCAAGCCCGCTGTCGGGTCCTGAGGGCTCCCCAAGGGGAGCTAACTGGAGAAACCATTTACCCCTTTTAATGTCCCTCCTCCCACAGCCGCCCCTGGCCTTATCCGAGAGCAGCCACCCTATCTGTAAATGGCGACCATGGAAAATGTACCCTGGCGACTTTGTGGGAAAGATAGGCCAGGCTCCTAAAAAATCTTCTCGGAGGCTTATCACCTTCTTCTGGCTCCACCGCTCGGGCTCCGGGGCCGGAGGAAACTGCCTGTCTGTGAGCCTAGACAGGGTCTCATCAACAACTGATAAGGCCCGCTGCGAACAAGCAGGCGCTGTGGGGCTCACTGGCCTCTCGCATGCCAGAGGCATTTGTAGAAAACACACAGGGTCCAATGACCTCCGTGAAGGAGGCTGGGCAAGCCCACAGCATCGGCCGGGAAGTGGGGCAGCCCTCCCCCGACCTGGGAAAGGAGGAAACCCAACGGTCCCTCCCCAGGCCTGGGGACACATGTCTGATGGTCAGCCGAAACATCCGTCCACTGGCCACATGGGCAGACCAGAAGACTCGGTCACAAAAGAAGCTCCAATCTCTTCAGGTTCTGAGCAACCAACAAGCTCCCGCAGTCATACTTTCTGCAACTCTGTACGAAGACCATGGGTGTTAAGATGAGGACCTCTCACATTGCAAGACTTTGAGGTCCTTTCCAAATTGAACCATTTAGTTCAACAAGGCACAGCATTCACAAGGAAGAAATCAGATTTTCAGTCCCAACCCTTTCACTGTCCAAATAGGTTCCCCCCGGAAAACGGCAATATTTGCTCAGACGGGCTCTTGGTATGTGAAAGTGATTTATAAAGAAATGGCAGAGCATTATATAAATAAAGGATCGTCCCGTTAAGAAATACAATGCTTAGGCTCCCTCCCTTGCTGTGTGTGCTTGTACACCTGGATCGTCGCAAAATTCCTAATTCCTATTTAGCGTGGTGAACTCAATGGAGCAAATGCATACTGAGGTCCCTGTATGGTGGAGAATAACAAAGACAGGACACCGCTCTCCTACAAAGAATTGAGATGTCAGGCACGTGTGGTCATAAAAGCGCAAACCTACTGTAATGGGGAAGCTGGCAGGAAGATTCAGGAAAACGTCTTACAAAGTGAATCTGAGGATACTGTGTTGTCCAGTGTCTTCTTCTTTCTATCGTTCTGAGTTAAAGTTAGCCCGAAGAGAGATACAGTCAATAAATATTCAGACATGGAAGTGGCATAATAGCTATTATTCTCTGAAGGTCGTCATGGTGAGGTGTGGTTCCAGGCAAATACGGGGTCCCCATGAACCCCAAAGCCACACAGACACTTAGCAGTGGATGCCAAGAGGTGGTAGCTGCTCCAAGACACAGCTTTTCACAGACCTGCCCGTGCTGCGCTTCTGTGGCCAAGTGGCTCCGCCTCGCAGATGAATTGGTTGGTGACTCTTTGATCCTTTAACTTCCCTTCTGAACTCTCCCATCCCCAGTTCTTCCCACTGTTGTGTAGGTCTAATTACTGCAATCAATCTCTTCCATAACTCACTGCTTTCCTGATTGGATCCTGACTCATGCACCATAAAAATAACCTTGACATGTTAGTACCAATAGGGATCTGCCAGTGGGCTTGCCTGACCCACAATGGGACACCCAGTTACACTTGAATTTCAGTAAAATAATGAAGAACTTTTTAGCATAAGTATGTCCCAAATACTGAATGGGATATACTTATACTAAAGTATTATTTGTTGTTTCTCTAATATTTTACTGGAATATATATATTATATTCTACATGGCTCAGTCTCTTCTATTTACAGAGGACAAATTTTCAACCCAAGGCTGGTGAAGGGACTTGGCTAAGGTCACCCATCCTGGTAGTGCCAGAACCTTGGAAAGAGCCCAAGAGATTGGACCTCCAGTCCAGAATGTTTGATGAGAAAGCTGCTATCTGGCCTGGAGATTTGCTGTCCTCATCACAAATGCCCCGGTGAGAGTGAATTAATTTAGTGGATTTAATAGCATATTTGGAGATGATTCTGTGATAGGCGTCCTGTGTGGCAATCCAAAGTAAGTTTCTTGGACAATGATTTTGAAATTTGGATAGTTACGTGTGTATCAATTATATTTGCTAGGTAGCTCAATTGCCAGAATCTCTGACTCAGATTAGAACTTTTGCCACAAGCCTCTTATCATTATACAGGGTCACTGAGGAGAACTGTGAGAGGGTGGGCCAGCCTACTTTTTGAAAGCATCAGGATTTTGGAGAGCTACCTGTGGCCATGCCTTGTATTCCTGCTAGCATTGGTTACCTCCAGGGGAACAATCTTCTAGAAGGAAGGAAGGAAAGGGGAGGGGAAGAAGGGAAAAATGGGTTACTAAATGGGATAATAAATAAAGAGCGGAATTTACTAAGGTGCAAATTGCAGATGTAAGATTCTTTTTCTGATAGAAGCCTCTTAGAAGAAGGAACGGGGGACTGAAGAAGTCAGGGAGTAGGGGCAAGTAAAGAATAAGGAGTCCGTTGTCAGTACCCTCCTGTGGAGTTCAGGCTAAGCAGGTCACTCTGCATGCTTCCCTCCTGCATGAGTGCACACACAAGCCACCTTTACATAGTTGAGACTATTTTAAAATAGTAAGTGAAATCAGGAAGGGGGAATATGCATTGTAGGGCATATATGGTAAGGACGGTTGCTGTCTCATTCCCCACTTTGTGAACTACTATGAAAAATAATAGCAACAATGATTAACTGTGCATCAGGAACTCTGATCTACATCAACCCAGATATGGAACATCACATTTATTCCTTCATTTCTCCTAAATAACGTTGTGTAGAGCAGCGGTTCCCAACCTTTTTGGCAGTAGGGACCAGTCTGGTGGAAGACAATTTGGGGCAGGGGGATGCATGTGTGCAGTTCAATAGGGTTCGTGCTCCTATGAGAATCCAATACCACCACTGATCTGACGGGAGGCGGAGCTCAGGTGGTCATGCGAGCTGTGGGGAGTGGCTATAAACACAGATGAGCTCTGCTTGCTTTCCTGGCTCTCACCTCCTGCTGTGTGGCCTGGTTCCTAACAGGCCATGGACCGGTACCAGTCCATGGCCTGGGGGTTGCAGACCCCTGGTGTACACTAAGTATTTACTATTATTTGAGGGCTCACAATGAGGAAAGATTGCATCCAAGTCGATCTTCAGCATTGACAGATTCTACATATATGAGTTCACGTACTCACTCGGATTTCTTTGTAACCCCCGATCCATACCTGTAGTACTTCCATGGTTATTTATGGACACCTGCACAGTAGCAAAAACATCAAGTCACCTCACGTACACATTCCCAGCCCAGGCAGAAAAAGCTGGCACTCTGCCTTCTTGTTTCAACTCTCATGCCATAAACAGGAGTCCTTTTTGAGGGCTATTTAGTGCCGTGTTTTTCACCCTGTTGCACTTTAAAAAAAATTTTTTTATTGTTTTTGACAGAGAGAGAGAGAGAGAGACAGAGACAGAGACAGAGACAGAGAGAGAACTGAACTGAGGGAACTCCTCAGTTCAGCATATGGGTCCGCACGGGCCAGGGCTGGGATTCGATCCTCGGTCCCCGGCGTGCAAAGTGAGCGCCTAACCCACTGAGCCATCCCGGCTTCCCCCTGTTGCACTTTTTGTTGGTGGTTTCATTGTTTATAATGGCTCCTAAGCATAGGACAGACATGTGGCCCACAGTTCCTAAGTGCAGGAAACTGTAGATAAGCTTCTTCATTCATGAGTCATAATCCTGCAGGCCATGATTTCAGTGTTAATGAACCAACAGTATACTAAATAAGGTATCTCTAGACATGAACACACATAACACAAAGCAATATGTTGATTAGTTGATGAAAATGTTATGACCGGAGGCTCACAGAAACCTAACCTTGTACTGCCTCCAGGTGCAATGGTCCTGAATTCATTAATTCAAGGATTATAGCTTTCTAGAACATAACTAAGACCAATAAGGAAAATCAGTTGTAGAACACAACAAAAAAGTTAAGAGTACATGTCAAACCATTCAGTTATTTCAAGTATCTCCATTGTACCTACCATGGGGAGCGTTGGGGTAACTGTCTTTTTTCTTCAACTTTCAGCCTCCAGCTATTCTCCTGAACTGTCTCTCTCTGGTCTCTTTCATCCTCTGTCACTCTATCACCCTTCCTTTTTCCCTATTCTGGGACCTGCTGTTCTTCTGAAGATTGTTCTGGAAATCCAAACCTGGATTTGTGAAGCAGAGCAGTTTTCTCTACCTCATTTGGACCTCAGGCTATGCTCAATGGGGTCTCTTACAATAAAATGGCCCTTCAAGACATTGACCAAAACAAAGATAGACTTTCCCCTGGCAAATTCTGCCAAATTTGAAATCAAGCTTTATGCCTAACACACACTTGCATGTGTCTGTTTTCTGATGCCTATTTAATGAGCCAATTTATGGTACTGTAGGCACAACTGCAGCTTGGGCTTAGCTTGGAAATAAACTTTCAAGAAACACATTTGGCCAAATTTGTACTTTTGCCAGTGAGCAGAGGAAAGGCAGCCCTGGTGGTAAGAACTGGAGTCCTAATTTTCACATCAACGCCTATTTTTAAAGGAGGCAGATGGAGGTGGGTTAGGCAAGGTGATTTTGTCCTGGGCAAGCAGGAGGAAGAGCTGACTTGATAGATTTTTGTTTTTGTTTTTCTGAACTAGTCTTGCCACCTAAGAAAAAGTTAACAGTCCCCTACTGGAGCCCCTTTATGTCATCACCAAATCACTCCTGTCTCTATAAGGGAAACTTAAGCAAGACTCCAATCTGCTGTATAGACATGACCTCACAATGTTTCCGATATAGGGCCTCATTTTATGGTAAATAATATATATTATTTTCTTTTTTGTCTTGCCACGTGAGAAATCTGCGTTTAGAATGCAGAGGAGAGGACTGTCTGCTGCTTCTTAGGAGAAAACAGGATTGCAGCCATGCTCAAACAAAGAAAAGCATATTTAAAACCAGTAAATGCAATAGTTTGGACTATGTTAACAGCTTTTAAAAAAGTAAAAATAGGGTGAAGAGAATTGATCAGTAAGATGGCAGCTAAATATTATTAATGAAAAAATGTGTCAATATACAACCTATGACTTTCTCATTTTTTAAAAATTGAACAATTTCTAGCTTTGGTTTGGTAACCAGTGTAATGTTCCCAACTCTACTTTTTCAGTTACGATGAAAAGCACTTTGGGATTGTTGAGGTCGATGTGTAAAACAGGATTCTAGTAGATGATAATTCAGAAGTCTATGAGTTTTTCTGACGTTTTGCAGTAATCTTTCTTGGAAGAAAAATATACATTTTTCTACAATGTGTTTATCACTTTTTATTCTGAAAACAAATTTGTTGACAGTTAAGAATTGCAAAATAATTCTAATGGGAGTAACCACAGACTAGAAATGGATTGTGCTGGACTTGGAACTCAGCTAGCACTGTGGAAGATTGTATGCTAACAGGACACAGAAGAGTTTGCTAATTGGACTGGGAATTCCTGAGGGGCAGGAGTTGATAACTCTGAAGTGATTTGGAAGAGAGTCACATGTTAGCATTAGAGTAAAATGAAAGTAGGAGTCAGCATAAAATGACTTGGGAGAGCATCAGTTGTGAATATCCTTAGATAGGATGCTATTTTTGGCATTAGCTGCTATTATTTTACTTTAATAAATATTTATTTGTTTCAGAAATCCTTTATCAGCTGTCTGTAGGGAGTACACACTGTATTTAGTCTTGGCTTGTTTATATAGAAGAGCGTGTAGGAAGAGCTATATATGTCCCCCCCCACCCCCCAAAAAAACAACCCAGCAATGAGTCTTCATTCAAAATAAATGCCTGAGATTCTGGCTGGATTATAAAATAAATTCTAGTACTTAAAAAATATACTAGGAATGGGATTCTAGCTCAAAATGGTGTTGCCTGGTAACTCTGTGTTCAGCACTGTCAAATGTCTCAAACAGCATAGCCTCACAAAGGCTGGGTTCTCTGAAAGCAGATGCCAAGATACAGATGCCAAAGCCTGGGGCATAAGATGTTTATTAGGGATCACACTGTCTGCACTAGATAGCTTGTCCTTCCCTGAAAGGGGTGCATTTCCAAATTATAGCAGAGGTCATTAATTTTTTTCGGTAAAGAGCTAAATCATAAATATCTTAGTCTTTGCCTACCTAGTAAGACGCAACCTGGAGAATATTATGTGGGCACTTAGGTAGCAACCATTTTGAAATGTGTACACCAGTCTCAGCTCACAGGTCATACAAAAAGGTGTCAGCTGGATTAAGACTGTGGGCAATAGTTTGCCAACCCCTGTTCAACAACACAGCCAGTGCAAAAAGAGAAGAAAAGAAATAATGATCGCAAAAGAAGAAAAGTGGTCATTATTTCAATGATATGATTGTCTTTCAGGAAAACCCAAGGAGCTAACTATTCAACTTTTAGAATTCACAACTATGAGTAATTTTAAACTACCCACAAATTATTATATATATTTTAAAAAGCCTAGATCCATTTAAAGCCAGTGGGTCTCAAATTTTAATGTGCATCTTCTAGAAGCAGATTCTGGGAAGCCAGGATGGCTCAGTGGGTTGAGTGCTCACTTTGCAGCCCTGGGGACCGAGGATCGAATCCCGGCCCTGGCCCGTGCCGACCCATGTGCTGACCTGGGGAGTGCCCCCAGTTCGGTTCTCACCGGGGTGAGACCCTGGCCCAGTTAATGCCCTGTGCAGCCCCGCACCCACCTGTGGAATGAAACTATGTGGAAAAACCAATGATGTGCAACTATGGAGACTGCTCTGGGCCCTCCCCCTTCTCTCTGTCTCTGTCTCCGTAGCTCTCTATTAAAAACAATAAAAATAAATCTTTAAAATACCTGTGAGAATTACATGAAAGTTATGGACACCCCTTTCACCCCTATTTACCTACATACCAAAGAGTAAAAAAAAAAATCTACTGCAATGGAATATTTAGTGGATGGGTTTTAGTATGGCTTTGCTTGAATAGGGGACTTGGGGTAAAATACTAGGTTATATTTGCTCAAATTCTGAAAATCTATTAGGAGAAATGCTGAAGGGCAGTGAAGTATAAACATAGAGAACTAGCCCACAATAGTGGAGTTGAAGACTTTACATGTAGACCAATTTGGGTCTTCAGGAAGCAGCTTTCTCTTCCTTCTCTCTTCAACACACGCTCCGCCCCCCGCCCCCCAACCCACCAGCACTACTAGTCACAACTACAGTATCTCTCTGTCCATCTTGTCTTTTGCAGTTAAATTCCCAAGCCTTATGTGCCTAAGGGCACATTGAGCTTGTGAGGAGAAGGGCCAGGAATAGGAGGAAGTGGCAACCTCAATTGGAAATCTTCGTTGGGGGCAGAAAGTCAGGGGAAAGGTTTTGAACTTTATCATAAAAATAGTGTGAAATACTTAAATGATGGGGATATTGGAGAAAGTACGAGGGCTGTCCGGAAAGTATCCAGCAGTGTATTATGAAAATTAGAGGCGTTTATGGCTGTATTTTTTTCTAGACAGCCCTCGTAGAATGACACAAGTAGAGTTTTCGTGTCAATGTAATGTCTTTTTAAATGAGTAAAGGGACATTTGCATGTTTTTATGATTATTACTTGGGACTTCTTCACATAATCTCTCAGTTGACTGAACACTCCCCTCTGACCTCTCCCTCCTCAGGGACCAACTCAGGTTTAATTGAAGCTTTTGTCTCTATCTCTGCTTCTGACAGCTGGGAGATTAGCAGGGACTTGGCTAATTAGTATTTAACTGTTCACTAATGTTCCCCGTGGGTTTGTCGATCACAATCTAGTTTAAAATGGATTCAAAAGTTTTCAAAATCCTGAAAAAGGATGCTGTGTCAGAACTGATTCGATTTCTTTATAGGATTAAAGCAGGAATCAGATCTACTCTGTAATCTTTTCAGTCACATTCTCTAACAAAATGATATTTTGAATTGGAAATATGTCAGAGTCCTCTTTAGATGGGGGGTGGGGGAGGCTGTGGAATGAGAGTAAAGAGGGAATTGCAAGGTCCCCATGGAGACATGAGATCTGATGGGTCTCTGTTTAAAGTAGCTCCCCAGGGACATGCTCCCATGTGCTTCCCAGGTGGCTTAGGAGACACAGGAGGAGATAAGCCTCGTTATGTAAGAGTCAGGCCCCCACAGTTCACTAAGAGGTACCATTCAACTCCCTTGCCTGCTTTTATTCATGCAGGTGGTTCGTCATTCATTCCTAGTGCCAGGCAGTGAATGGGTGCTGAGAAGACAGTGATGGGAAGATATGGCCCCTAAGGAAGCTGCCATGTAGGAGTGGGAGACAGGCCTGTGGACAATTTGCATGCTCTGTGTGACACAGTGTCTCAATAAGGCCCAGCATGGGCACTGGGAGCAGCGAAGGAAGACCTCTGTCATGAGACAGCTGTTCAGAAAAGACATCAGAGGAGGTGCACCTTGGGTCTGAGAAGAGGCAAAGAATTCTAGGCGGAGCTTTCAAACGCATAAAACAAAAGGCAGTAGTTAGAGCATGGTTGTTGTATATGCCATGTTAAGAAATGTAGGTATTTTTTTTAAAGATTTATTTTATTGTTTTTGGCAGAGACAGAGAGAGAGAGAGAGAGAGAGAGAGAGAGAGAGAGAGAGAGAGAGAAGGAGGAGGGCCCAGAGAGTCTCACAGTTGTACATCATCAACATGGTTTCACTCCACACAAGTGGGCCGGAGCCACACTGGTTGGGAACTGGGACGGGGGCCTCCAGCATGGGAGGCACGCCTCCTGGAGCCAGGGGCTAAACCAGGGGCCTCCCACCTGGGAAGCACACCCCAGCAAGAACTGAACGGGGGGCCTCCCACATGGGGAGCACACTGAAGGCAGTAATGTTGACCTCCCAGGTGATAGAACTATCTGACACATGGAGGCTACTTGGTAGATAGAGAATCTCTCTTTCTCTCTTCATTCCTCTCTTACAAACCTGGCAGAGGTGTAGAGCATCAGGCCTTAGTCCAGCTTGTCAGTCAGCTGTGACCTGCTCTCCCTAGGAGGGAGACACGAGAGTCAGGATTTTGCAAGTGAGCCCAAACCACAATCATATGGAGAGTCCAAGTTCAGCATCTGAAAGGGAAAAGGCAGAGAAGGAAGGTCAAGGTGTAAGTCAAGAGAATGCAAACCAAAGAAACAAGAATGTAGTGACAGGTGTGGGAGACAGAATCTAGAGACATTCCTGTCACTAGACAACCAATGTGCCACAAGAAGCGATGTTCCATAGGATGAGAAAACTACATGGAAACATCGAGGGGGCACTATTAAGTGATGGTATTTTAGAAAATTTGGGCCCCTTATGAAGTGGATGTGACATTAAGCATAATTCTTAGGTGCATGATCAGTCTAATGTAAGCTCCCTACATCTAACAGTGGGACCCAGATCTGGTGACCATGAAGAGGTATGCAAACAGATGGACAATAAGCAGTTTATGTCATGAACATCTTAATTCCTGATATTTGGTTGCAAGGAACAGCAATCCCCACAAAGTAATTTAAGTAAAAGGAAGTTCATGGAAAGAATACAACTGGCAATTTCATGGGTAGTCTCTCTGGGACCCGGCCCTTGTCCTCTCGGAAGGAGGCCACTGTCTTGTCTGACATTCCTGCTTCTCTACACCCTGCTTCATTTCCTGCCTCCCTCTGCACATTGCCTTTTTCTGCTTTCTCATAATTTGTGAGATCTTTCTTAACCTTCACTCTACGCAGCTTGTCACTGACCTGGTGATGACTCATGGTCGGGCTCCACAAGTCTTTTCAGCTCACATGTCTGTACCCTGCAGCTACAATTTCCAAGTCTCTCAGTTAAATTCTAGAGGTCGAAAATCTTGTTAGCTCAACCCAGCCTAAGGATTGTTTCTCTGAGGTAGATGTCCATCCACTTATAGTCTAATCAGTTGTGGCTACGAGGTAGGGCAGGGTCACGTAGCTCTGTGGATAACAAAACCTTCTCCTCTTCTAAATTCATGACACGTATCACTAACAGTAAGCTCAAGACTTAAGTTATATTAATAGTTGCAGAGCTAAGATGAGTGACCCATCACCACACCCCACCACAGGCATCAGGACTGTTACCATCACCACCATCGCTGTTACTGCCATCACTACCACTTCCTCTATCACTGCAACCACCCACGCCACAATCACCACTACAACCACTGCTCCATCAACACCACCTCTGTCCTAATTACCACTAATATCACCACCATCATGCTCAATGCCACTGTCCCCACCACAGTCATTTGCCTCTATCACCATCACACTACCACCGGTACAACCACTGCCGACACTCCCTCCATCATTAAAGCCATCCAGATCTTCACCATCATCACCACACAACCACTATGACCACCACCTTCACCAGTACTATTACCACCATCATCTCTATCACCATCATCACCACCACTTCTGTCACCATCACTACCACTCTGACCAACAACCATCTCCATTATCACCATCACCACCACCTCTGTCACCATCACCACCACCTCCATCACCATCATCACCGCCCCCCTCTATAACGATTACCATCATTACTGCTGCCACCAGCACCACCTCCATACAATCACCCCTACCACCTCCACCATTTCATCACCACCATCACCATTTCTACCACCACCTTCCACATGACTGTCACCACCATCAGCACCAGCACTGTCATCACTATTTCTGTCACTCCCACCATAACCACTACTATCGCTACCATCATCACCACCACTGCAAACACCACCGATAAACACCTTGGCTAGGAAACAAGGATCCTACTGTGGGGAAGCCACTCTTAGTAGAGAGGAGGTGGAAGGGCGGTGGGTGGCTATGAATGTTCCAACTACCTCACTGCCCGTGGCTCTCCATAGTTATCTAGCCCTGGAAACTTAAGTCATCTAGGCCTTCCTGCTTAATTGCCCACTAAGTACTACCGATTCGCTTCCTGTTTTCCCATTCCTGCTGCCATCACTCCTCGTTTGACAAATGGATGATTATGGCTATTTCCTAACTGGCCCTGTGCCTCCAGTCTATCTCCCTCCAAAGCAGATTTCATGTCATGCCAAATGAATCTTTCTAAAATATTGATTTCATTGCTTTTCTACTCTTCTCAAAACAGCCAATTTTTAGAAAAGATTTATTTCATTGTTTTTGACAGAGACAGAGAGAGAGACAGAGACAGAGAGAAACAGAGAGAAGGAGGAGGGCCCAAAGCAGTCTCCATAACTGCACGTCATCAGCTTTCAACATGGTTTTGTTCTACACAGGTGGGCAGGGGCTGCACAGGGCAGGAACTGGGCTGGGGGCTTCCCACATGGAAGGCACGCCCCCTCGAGCCAGGGTCCAAACCCGGGGTTGAGAACCAAACTGGGGGCCTCCCACATGGGAAGCACACCCTAATTCAGCATATGAGTTCCTATGGGTCGGGGTCGGGATTCGATTCTCGGTCCCTAGGGCTGCAAAGCTAGTGCTCGACCCACTGAGCCATCCTGGATCCCCCCACAGAACTGTTCTTGCTAATGGAACCTCTGCTGTGCAATAATGCCATTGGCTCTGTCCATAGTGTGGCCACCGTATCATAAATGGTACATGAGGGATGCCGGGTGGCTCAATGGGTTGAGCACTTGCCTTGCAGCCCCAGGGTTTGAGGATCAAGTTCCAGCTCCAGCACATGCGGACCCATATGCTGAACTGGATGTGCTTCCCATGGTGGAGGCCCCTAGTTTAGTTCCCGTGGGGGTGTACTTCCCAGGTGGGAGGCCCCCAGCCTGGTTCCCACCACACCCACCTGTGTGGAGTGAAACTGTCAAAAAACGAATGACGTACAACTATGGAGACTGCTCTGGGCCCTCCCCCTTCTCCCTGTCTCTCTCTCTCTGTTTCTTTCTCTCTCTGTCAAAACAATAAAATAGATCTTTTTAAAAAATGGTACATAAAGTGTAGGTGGTCTCTCCTCCAAGGATAATGCTCACTAAGTAACACCACATTCTGTTCATGTGTTGTTCAGAACCAATGTTGTCCTGATTTTAGTATCAGGAACAGCTTCCACTAAATTGTTTTATTCTGTTGTCACTAACATTGACTCAAGGAACTGAGCTGGTTTCCATTTTCATGTTGGTTACTAGGAAGCTTAGGCTCATATCTGAGAATAAAAGCAGAGACTTATAGCTCAGAGAATTGTGGCTCCACTACTTACCAGCTATGTGACTTGGGGCCAGATTAAATATACTATCTTCATAAAGAGTTTAAACAGTGGCTGGCACATATTAGAGTTTAACAAAATAAAAATTCCCTTTCTGTATTGACCTCACTTGTAGCTCCATTGTATGTCCTTATCTTGTTTTATCCCTTTTTCTTCGCCATCTAATTTAACATTTCAATGGTTAACATACCATTACAGATACACAGTGATTTTTAAAAATAATTTCTCTATCTTTAAATCCGGAAGTTGTTAGTAACACTTTCCTATTACGTGTTTCATTGTAATTAGCCTCCTTGTGCATCAGACCTTCATATTTCTAGTAATTTCCTTGGAGTAGAATGCTCAGAATTGGGATTACTGTGTCAAAAGTTATGCATACATTGAAGGCTTTTGATTAGTATTGCCAAAATGACTTAAAAAAAAAAGTTGTATCTGTTTAATATCCTTTATCAGCAAGAAATAAAAGTGCTGATTTCATCACATTCCTATAATGTCAAGAATTAGCTTTTAAAAAGAATATAAAATCAGAGGCTATTTTTTTAAATGAGACTTTCCTCTAGTGTTGGTCCTCAGCATTGGAGATTCCAAGGATCCATGGGGTTCAGAACAGAACCTCCTTTTTCTCACCTAAGAAGATATATGTAATATGCAAGAATACTTCCAAAGAGCTAGAAAGTCCACCACAATGTTATCAATTGACTGCTTATATAATTTTTGTGTGCTGTTATTTTCTGATAGCATTAGTATATTAGCACTTCTCAGATTATTATAAGCATTTTGAAGAAAAAAAATTGGCACTAATGATACAATATTCGACCAGATGAATATACCATATTTTGCTTAGTCATTCCCATGTTGTTAATCAGTCTATCCCAATTTTTGCTATCGTAGATAATGCTGCAGTGGACATCTTTGTACATTAAGCTCTTCCATAATCTAGAGACTCTTCATAGACTAGATTGCCAAAAGTAAAATTACTGGGATAAAGCATGAATATTTTCAGGCTCTTGATACGTTCTCAAATTATGCAAAGGTCACTTGAAAAGCATTTTTTAGAACCATCAAGTAATGTGGTTTGGGGGATGGGAAGAATGTTTCCATTTTCTTACAAGGAAAATATTCCTACAGAGGCCAATTTCAGTGAGACTGATGAAATCATGCACTGCAGGCCCCAGTAATGTGCTCACAGGGTTGTATGTTGTTTGTTTCCTAAGTTGCTAAAGAAGACATTTTAACCCAGTCTGCAAGACTGCTCTCTCCAATCCATCTTCTACTTCAGCACACCTCCCATCAGGTCGATGGGTTTGAAACGCCATGAGCACTTTTGGGATATGCTAAAGAGAAAAGTTGAGTTCCTAATATTACTTTTAACAAGATTATATACTTGTTCTCAAAGAGAGTCTCCAAAAAATTGTACAAAATTCCAAGCCTCGCCAAACCTTCATACGCTCCTGGACTCCTACTGAAGGCAAGTTGAAAAACGTGAATATCCGTAAACCAAACCCTGGAGTTCGTAGTCCCAGCCATACAGAGTTAGTTCTGAGAAAAGTCGAGAGCTGTGCTGTGGGCCAGCTCGTGGGTGCAAGAGCAGGATAGATGCTCTTAAAACTCTATTTGTTGAAAGCTGGCTTCCCTGGACAGATGGAAAAAGAATTCTGCCAGCGCCTGAGCCTTCGAGAGGAAGGAAAAGACTCCATCTGCATCTTCGCTGTGGATTCCAGGAACAGAATCCAACTTCCTTTCGTCGGGGTGACTGTACTCACAGTCCTCGACACCATTCCAATGATGAGCCTGAAGGCCGGGCTCACCAGAGCACCAGGCCAGGGCCAGGGTTCAGTGGCACTGAGGGTGCCAAAAAGAGACCAGAGCACTGCCCTAAAAGCAGCTGGGATGCTCAAGACCCAGGACGTGCCTACTGGTACCCACCAACCCCATCCTTTAGGCCTTGATGAGGGAAAGAGAGTGAAGAAGAGACACAATTTATATTCTCACCCACAACTCTGTCCCCCAGTCAGAGTCTATTGTTTTTCCCGTGCTCATATAGAAAAGTAGGTATAGGGATAAGGACCAATTGAGGAAGAGAAATAGATGACAGTAGGGATCTAAGGCCCTTTGGAAGCAGAAAGCAGGAGAAAGGACATTAAAGTTGGCCAAAGGGCAAGCATTTGTCCTTGATTTGGGGAGAACAGTCTGAATTCTTAATGTTCCTTTCTATTGTTTGGACTTGGGGTTCTGAACAGTTGGGGTAGGTCTCTCTCCTTCACAGAGCTCCATCTTTGCTACTGGAAAGAAGGGGCGTAAAAGAAAAAAAGTAGGGGAAGCCGGGATGGCTCAGTGGGTTAAGTGCTCACTTTGCAGCCCCGGGGACCGAGGATCGAATCCCGGCCCTGGCCCCGGCCCGTGTGGACCCATATGCTGAACTGGGGAGTTCCCCAAGTTCAGTTCTCACCGGGGTGAGACCCCGGCCCAGTTCCTGCCCTGTGCAGCCCCGCGCCCACCTGTGGAATGAAACTATGTGGAAAAACCAGTGATGTGCAGCTATGGAGACTGTTCTGGGCCCTCCCCCTTCTCTCTGTCTCTGTATCTCTCTCTCTCTGTCAAAAACAATAAAAATAAATCTTAAAAAAAAAAAAAGAAGGAGGATCTGAGAAAAATCATGCAAGGAATAAGAGGAGGCTGAGGGCTTAGGAAAGAGATTACGGTCTTCACAGAATAGTCAGAGAGCCACAGCTTCTAATTCTTGAATTTTCATTCGTAGGTTAAAGCAAAAAGAGACTTGGAGTCTTTCAGCTAGAACTCTGCCTGTCCAATACTAGTCAGGAAGTAAAAAGCTGATGCTTTCTGCGGCATGATTTCAAAACCCCAGTCCAGGGCAGTCCCCCCATCTTCTGCAGCTGCTCCGCCACGCCTTCCAGACCAGAACACCACGCTCCAGGGCCATGTCCAAGGGAGATTCTAACCCCAGGCTTGAAGGACACTAAATTTCTCCTAGCTCTTGAAATGTAATTACCATTAAGGTTGAAAAACGAGGGTGATGAACAGTAATGACAGGTGTTTCAAGTTTATGTAAACACTGGCTGTGAGATGGTTGGAACATTGGAATCAAAGCACCCTTGTCACATCAGTGCTTTAAATCTCCAAGGAACTCCTTGAAGATCCTTTGGCCTCTGAGGACACAGCAACTGATAAAAGAACCCTCTAAGCTCACTTCTTATCTGCTCCTCCAGCGCAGACTGCCTTAAAGCAGCGTGCTGGGGAACCCAGACACTCAGCGGTGCCCGGGGTGGGCTTCTGGGACAGTACTGCTGGTGGACTGGGCTCTGGAAGGACTCGAGGCTAGGGAGTTCTCCCAGGGTGAATCACATTTTAATCCCCTTCTGGGCTACGTTTGTTATATATGGTCAACTGAACTCTCAGAGCTGCGAAGAAGCTACAGACTGCCTGTGAAGAGTAAGGAGAAAGAGGGGAAATGGGTCTGTGTCCTTTGTTTTAAAGGTCAGGAGTCTGTGACTTGAACAAGAGCAAAAACTGGACCCAAGTGGTATTCTCCAGGTCTTGTCCACCAGGGCCTTCTCTAAAGTGCTTTCATTTCGGGGTAGGAAATATTGATATGAGCCCAGCATCCCCTGTGGGACTTGCTTGTTGGCTTAGCTCTCTTGCACTGTTCTTGAGTACAATGTTAAATCATGAAGATAAACGTGAAAGGAAAGGTGGGGTTCCTTAGCCTCAAATCAGCAAGCAACCTATGACCAGTAGTCATGGAGATAATTCAACTGAGTGATTTTAGCCAGCCAAACTAATTTTCCCTCTGCTGGAGGCCTTTTCGGACTAATGCCACCGATGTAAATTTCCTAGTACAGTGCCACGCATGTCCTATTTCATCAATAAATGTTGGCTCCCCTTTAACACCTACCCTGCTTTTCTTTAGTGTGGATGGCTCTGAATCACCTATGCTCAACAGGAGATATGATATGTAGGGAAGCTGGGTCAAGGTGCAAAGTCTTACTTCAGCTATCGAGATAGGTCTTGTTAGATCCGTTACTAAAATAACACTTGGGAAATTTTCTAAAAATAAGAAAAAGTAAAAATCAGAAGCAATTTGTCTATAATAATATGGTGTCTATTATTCCCAATGAAAATAAATGTTAAAAGTTTTTGATGACACCAGTTAGCAGAATACAGACAACATGAGGTTTTTCCATGAATCTGAGAAGACAACTTGATAGATTCCACTTTTGCACAGTAATATCCATCCTTGACTTTGAAAGATTAAATCTAAAACCATGTAAGGAGCCTTACTTGGGCCATCTTCTTACCTTCTTTAAAAACCACCCCCCAAACCATGCCAGTCATGTGGATTGCGAATACCCTTAAATTAAGCAAAGCAACCATTCTAATTTAACCTACTAAACTAATCAGAAAGCAATGATCATAAAAATTATCTTGAACTGATTCATCTAGTCAGAGCAGGCAAGCATTGATTCGGTTGTTCATCCACTTATTTTATTATTCAATATGTCCTAGGAACTGTTTCTTGGACACAAAGATAAATAAGGCCTAGTCTCCAACTCACTGACACCTACAACCACACACAAACACACACATGTACACATATATGTTCCTATAGTCAAAAGAGGAGACATTCATATAAAAGAAGAATCACAATACCAATCTGATAAATAGCTTAGCAGAGATCTTCCCAAAGTGCTTTAAACTCACAGGAGAAAGGATTGTTAATCCACTCGATCAAGGAAGGCTTTATAGAAGAGGCAAGTTTTCTGTGGGTCCTTAAAATAATCCATCTGTTTTGCAAGTCTAAACAGCCACCCAACTAGTCAACCAAGCTGTCAAAAGCCTGAAGTCCAGATGGTAGCTCATGTCATGAAAATATGATGACAAAAAATGAAGATAATGAGAGTAAGGAAAATCAGAGAAAATGTATTGTAATTTTTTAAGTACTTTCTAAAATGCACTAATGACTGCAACTTCCTTGGAGATACATCAAAAAGAAAAAAAGACTTTATTGATGGATAGAGGAATGTCTAGATATGAGATAAAGCCAAGAAAGTTAAATGTAATTGTCAAAACTAAGTAAATGAATGTTTGCTGTATAATTCTTTCAGTGTTTCCATATATTAAAATTTCTCATAATATAATGCTAGGGAAAAGTCACCTTGTATAAAGTTTCCTCAATGATATGTGCAGCTTTACATTTTACTTATTTTTTTATTAGCTGTCCATTGTCATTTTAAGTAGTCCATGAAAAAGTATTTTTGAAGGGCTTTATTCTAGGTCTTTCTCCTGAAATCCCCTACAAAGTGGATTAGGACCTGTTGAAGAGTACCAGGATTAATATCTAGGGATCCACAAACCCTAGGATAAGAATTTCTGCTTTAGAGACTTCCTGCAAGAAAAAAATTTTCCATAAAATAGAATAATAAACAAAGAAATGACAAATATGACAAGACCTAGGGGATGTGTTTGGAAGATTCAGTATCCACTTAATAGAAAAACAGTCCTACATCATGGCTATGCAGGTAAGGTGGGTGGGAAAGAAAGATGGCTCTTTCAGGAATGAAAATCCTGAAGTATTCAAGCAGTAAGGTAAAGTCTTCCTTAAACTGACAAGCTTGTGGGACCCCCAACTTGCCTCCCTCCTTCACTCCAAAGAGACATGCTCATCAGCAGGCCCAGCCTATAGTCATCTCTTCCAGTCAGGGGAGAAACCTATTATGGAAATAGAAATGCACAAAGAGGAAATCCATGCCAACCTCAAACACTCATTATCCTAGTCATTGATGTAAATATCAACGAGCAAAGAAAGATCACCAGACGTCAGGAAAAATTAAAAAAAAAAAAAAATCACAAAAGTTACAAAGAGTCAAGGTAAAAAGGCAAAATAATTGATATTGAAGAAAACAAAATACATGAAAAATAAAATAGAAATTGAAATTTTTTAATTAGCATCTTCCAAAATTTTCAGAAGCATGTTTATGAAATAAGAACAAAATGTTATTTTTAAAGTATAAGTCAAAGAAAAGAAGCAATGGCCCCCCAAAAAAGTATTAAAAATTGAATTAATTAAAATGGAGCACCCAAAGTCCAAATTAGAGATCTGAAATATAAAGCAAAGAAATTTCCCACAAAATAGAATAATAAACAAACAAACAAAAAAATGACAAAGACTTAGAAAATATACTTAGAATATTCAATATCTACTTAATAGAAAACAAAGAAAGAGAAAACAGGCTGGAGAAGGGGAAAACAATTAAAAAATAATAGAGAAAAATTTTATTGAGATGAACAAAGACTTGGGACTTCTTTATTGACTGCTGGGCAAAAATAATGAATAAAGATGTTTATCTAGAAATATCCTAGAAAATTTCTTAACTCATCCTGAAAATTAAAAAGTGGATTATTTACAAAGGAGCTAGCCTTTGACCAATATTCAACTATACTTGTACTACACAGAATACTAGATGACAATGACATTATCACTTAATGTGTAAGGCAAAATAAGTGTCTTTGGTTTTTAAAAAGTTATGGAAGAAAGTTCTTCAGCAAAACAAAAATAAAATGAATAAATAGGATGACTTAAAATAAAAGGCTTAGGGGAAGACGGGATGGCTCAGTGGGTTAAGCACTCACTTTGCAGCTCTGGGGACCAAGGATTGAATCCCGGCCCCGGCCCGTGCAGACCCATGTGCTGAACTGGGGAGTTCCCCCAGTTCAGTTCTCTCTCTGTCTCTGTATCTCACTCTCTCTCTCTCTCTCTCTGTCAAAAACAATAAAAAAAAAGATTTATTAAAAAATAATAATAATAAAATAAAAGGATAGGTGATAAGCAAAGATAGAAGAAAATACTTAAGGCTAAAATATTATAATATGGTTGTGATCTTAATGTAATTATTAGGAAATATTGAGGCAAATATGAAACCAAAAGTGAACAGTTGAACTAAAATTAGATATGACTTCTACCAAACAAAAATTTTTGACTGCAGAGAAGGAAGGAAAATAAGCTAAATATATTATTCCGTATGTATAGTGTAATCATATTTGTATAGAAAACCATGTGTATACTAACTTATGCATAATTAAATCTGAAAGTGTAATATTTATTAATAATTTCCCAGGGGTATGAATGGACTTTCACTCTTACTATTTAGACTTCATTTCTTTTTTTTTTTAAAGAACTATATATATATATATATATATATATATATATTATTGTTTTGACAGAGAGAGAGAGAGAGAGAGAGAGAGAGAGAGAGTGAGATACAGAGACAGAGAGAGAACTGAACTGGGGCAACTCCCCAGTTCAGTACATGGGTCCGCACGGGCCGGGGCCGGGATTCAATCCTCGGTCCCTGGTGCTGCAAAGTGAGTGCTAGACTTCATTTCTAATGGAATTTTTATAACTAGTTTGTGTTTCTTTTATAATTAAAAAAATAGTAAACACATTTCCAAAGATGTTTGTAAAAAATTTGAAAACAGTCATTAGAGTAATAAAAGTGTTAACCAAAGAAGATATACAGATGACAAATAAGCATATGAAAAGATGCTCCACATCATATGTCATTAGGGAAATCCAAATTAAAACAACAATTAGATCCCACTTCACATCTATTTGTATGGACAAAATTCAGAACACTGACAACACAAATGTTGACATAGATGTAAAACATGAAGAGCTCTCATTCATTGCTGATGGGAATACAAAATGGTGCAGCCACTTGGAAGACAGTTTGGCTGTTTCTTCCAAAACTAAACATATTCCTAACATATAATCCAGCAATTATGCTCCTTATTTAATTTCTTTAGCTTCATTCATTGAATGCTTGTTTTATTTATTATCAGGCTATTAAATTTTTTTTTTAATTGTTAAATTTTGAGGGGTGAAATTAGTTGATAACAATTACATAGGTTCCAGGTGTACAATTCCACATGACATTGTCTGTACATTGTATTATGTGCTCACCACCCAGAATCAGCTCTCTTTCCGTCACCATATATGTGCTCCGAGTACTCTTTGACTACATTTCATAGATATCAAATATAGTGTTTTCATTATCATTTTTTGGTTAAATAGTTTATAATTTTAATTTTGTTCTCTTCTTGCCTCCTAACTCCCGGAAACCACTGATCTTTTTACTGTCTCCATAATTTTTCCTCTTCCAGATTGCCATATAGTTAGAATCATACAGTATGTGGCCTTCAGCTTGGATAATAAGCATGACCAAGTGGGGTTCTTCTCAGGAATGCAAAGCTGGTTCAACATTTGGAAAACAATCAGTGTAATTTATTATATTAATAAACTAAATAAGAAAAACCATATGATCATATCAATAGAGTCCCCCAAAGAGCATTGAACAAAATTTAACATCCATTTGTAATAAAAGCTCTCAGCAAACTAGAAATAAAGGAGAACTTCTACAACTTGATAAAAAGCATCTACATATATCTTACAACTAACATTATATTTAATGGAAAACTGAATGCTTTCTCTCAAAACTCTGAAACCAAGGATATTCTCTTTCACCACTCTTGTTCAACATAATAATGCTGGAAGGTTTAGCCAGTACAATAAGGCAAGGCATGAAATTAAAAGGCAGATTGGAAAGGAAGAAATAAAACTTTCCCTATTTTCAGATAACATAATTGCTTACATAGAAAATTCCAAGGATTCTCTTTAAAAAAAACCCCAAAAAGAAACTCGAATCAATTGAGTTCAACAAGGTTGCAGAATATAAGATCAAAAAGCAAAGATCAATGGTATTTCTAGCAGGGAATATGTAAAAACTGAAATTAAACATTACAAAATAGAAATTATCTTTCCAAAGGCAACTCTAGCCTTTCTACTCACTGAGTCTGACTTGCCTATGGATGATAAAACTCAGACCTCTTTAGAGTATCTCAATTTATAAATAGAATAATTTGTGGCCCCAGTGTGTTGGGCTACACAAGTCCTTTTATTTGTATTAGTATTTTTCCTTGCCAGGAGGTCAATCCAATGATTACCCTTGACTCCTTTAATGATAAGACTCTGAGAGATATTTAAGGATCTGAAAGTCCCATTCTGTAAAACATAAAATGCCCGTCCTCTTCCTGTAAGTGATTCATCACACGTTTGATTATCCCAACAACCTCGGGATCAATAGGAACATCTTCATGTGTGTGTAAATGACACCCGTCTTCTCGGGCCACTGCTTTCTGTCACTCCTACACCTGCAGAGACGAGAAGAAATTAAGTGGGCCTTCTCAATACATCCCATGAAATATTGATTCAAGGTCTAGTTGAAATAAGTGTATTAATGTAGACTTAAAGCACTCAAGTGAGTAAGAACACCCCAAGGGGAAACATTTCTACAGAGCAAGTGAGACAAAAAGTGGATAGTTTGGAAATGGTGAGAATGTTTCTGAGTACACAGATCCTTTTTGCAATGTCACACACCAAAGTAAGACTTTTATCAAATGATCCCAGTGATAAAAGCCTGGCTCTTGAAGGGAGGGCTAAGTTGGAAGCTGGGAGGTGGTGGTAGTGGTTGGGGAGGGGGGATGGTTAAAAATGAAACAGACAGGAGACAACCAATGACATAATAAATTATTTCTCATCAAAGTCCCTTAAAAATCATAAAACTTTTTCCCCCTTTAAATGTGATCGCCTTTCCATTCCCACTCAATACAAGTAAAAATGAGTCACCATTTTTTTGAGAAAGTAAGAAGGAAAAAAGTTTCTCACCTGTTCTGGCAGACCCGAAATGCCATCAATTCACTGCCTGTGTTGTTCCTTTGAGGAAAATCATCTCAGACTTAGCTTATTGCTATGGTGGTGGGGATAAACTGCATCTCTTTTTGAGAGTCCAGGAAGGCTGTTCATATTTCTTTTATTTAGAAATTATAGATTCAGAGCAGAAAGAGATCTCATAGAACTTCCAATCCTTTTGATTTTGCAGACTAGGCAGCTAAGACCTATGTAAGTAAGAGCACTTGTCCGGGGACTCGCAGTATGGTATAGTGGTAGGAGAGCCCAGTCTAGACCCTGGATTTCTTTTTTTTTTTAATATATTTTTATTTATTTATTTATTTTGACAGAGGAGAGAGAGAGAGAGAGAGAGAGAGAGAGAGACAGAGAGAGAGACAGAGAGATACAGAGACAGAGAGAGAACTAAACTAGGGGAGCTCCCAGTTCAGCATATGGATCCGCACGGGCTGGGGCCAGGATTCGATCCCTGGTCCCCGGTGCTGCAAAGTGAGCGCTTAACCCACTGAGCCATCCCGGCTTCCCCAACCCTGGATTTCTGAACATCTGCCAGTGTCCCTCAGTGGAGGGCAGTCTTATCCCACTAGGGAACGTCTAGAGGTGTGTAAGGGTATTTCTGATTGTTACACAATGACTGGGGTGGGGCTGCTACTGTCCTGAGAATTAGCCATATTAAATGTCCCATACTGTTCAGGACACTTCTCCCAGGAAGGGCCATCTTTCCAAAGATGCAAACAGGGTTCCCATGGAGAAACACCGACATTACTAACCCTCCCTCCACTAAGTCATGCTGATTTCTTGTGACCATTTTCCCTGGGTATTTCCATAGGCACTACTGTTACCAATATCTGTACTAACCTACTGCTTCTCTGTAAGGCTTTCCTAATATCTCAGTGGCCAAGATCCAGTCCCCTGCCTCCTGCATCCCACAAATGAACTCCCTTCCTCTTAACAGCAAGAGAAAAACTAATTCCAAAATAGTTCCTGTGCCTTAAATAGCCTCAGATCCATACTTGATTGACAGGCTTTGAGAACACTCCTGAACTTTATCAGACATATGGTTGTTTCTGCCCTGCCTTCAGTGCCTTGCCTTTGAGCACATAAAGACATTCTGGACTTTTTTTTATTTATTATTTTTTGCTTCAACCATGAAGGTTTGACATCAGCACATATTATACTATCACTGAGTCTGCAGCCTCAACCAGCCTCCCATGAACCCAAACTTAGAATGAGTCATTTTATACCCAAACCCAAGAACACCCCAAATGACCACCAATAATCTCACAATTCCCTCAAGTTAGAAAGAACTACCCATATCCATTCAGCTCCCAGCTGTCCTTCCCATTTGCCAAGTGGTTATCTTCCTCCAGGCAGTCCTCAGGGATTCTTTGATTGTTTTGGTTGAGGGAATGCAAGTCTAACTCTAGAATGGTTGGAAGGGATGTTGAGTTTCTTTCATGTTCAAAGCATTGTCAGCCAATTGTTGGACAGCCTTCAGCTTTACTACAGATGATATAATCTTGCATTAAAGTAGTTAAAAGACATTTAACTCCTACCTGGCAGGAAAAACCAAGCCCCAAGGACTCAAGGTTCTTGATAACACATTTTTCTGATAAAATCTGAACATCTTGGAAAAGGTTGGAGTCTACAGATATAAACCAGACAGCTGCCACATTGAGTAATGAATGGCCAGCCCCCAACTCCCTTCAGAGAGAACAAACTGGGGAGAATTTAACAAAAAAATAAAAAAATAAGGATTTGCATTATAAACTCAGGACAAAAAAGAAGACATCACTTTGACCTTGAAGTTATAAATAATAATTAAGCATGACTTACCTCTTAATAGCAATACATTTCATGAAAAGCATTGTAAATAGGTGCAAAAGAACCTTGTTTTCTCACATTACTGAGCTTCTCTAGCTCTCCCACACTTACTAATAAAATAGCTACTATGCAGATTATTTACCCAATTTTTATGTCCCCCTCATTTAACAGAATCCTTACTATATGCCAGGATATAAGGGAGATCAAAGATGAACAAGAGGCAGGCTTCTTCATGGTGCTCAGAGCCCACGTGCAAGAGACAGACCCATTAACAGGTGCAACGAGATATAAATAGGATAGTCAGGACCACACAGGGAGCTCTGTCAGCCCTAAGTATCAACAGGCTAAAAAATGAAGCACTGGAATCAGGCCATAAGATTTTCCAAACTAGACTAGAGAGGGAAAGTGTTGTCAGCCTTAAGAAGAAAATTCTCCTGGGATCAACACCCAAAGTAGAAATACTTCTCCACAGTACAGCTCCAGCGCTGCACAGGAGGCTGAGAATCTGCTCATGGCCACGGTGCTCCCAGTCACTGGGAATCAGAGAAGGAACGGAACACCCTGCAGGGCATCTTGGACGTCAGGCCCGTCTGGACCTGGCATTTGTCGTGAGTAAGAAGCTGGGGCAGGTGGAGCAGAGCTGGCTGACCAGGCGGGTCACCCCCTGCCTCCCACCTCATGTGCTCCGTCAGATACCATGACTCTCAGAAACAAAAAGTGATGCCTCCCAGATTCCTGTCTGTCTTATGATGTGTTTGGGCACCTTCCAGAAACACAAGGACTTTCCCAGCCAGTCGCTACAAACTAGTCTGTCTACAACCTCAAAGCCAAAATGCTAAATTATTTCTAGATTTCTTTTCACAAAATAAGTCACATTACTGCTCTATTATACTATCTCTTGCGGGATCAATGGATGAACTCCTCAGAACCTACAGTGTGTAGTGCTCTAAATCCCCATGAGGGATTTACAGTGCACAGTGTTCCCAAGTGTCTCTGACTACAGAGACCCCTATCCTTTCTCAGAGACGTGTCTCCAGAGATCCGTGTTCCGTGAAACATATTCTGGGACACACTCCTCTAGGCTTATCCTCCCATTTCACAGATGAGAAAACTGAGGTCCAGAGAGAGGAAGTGACTGGCTGAAGGCTCTTCAGTGACCAGATGGCCCAGCAGGGACTCGAAGCTGAGTCCTCTCTGTTTGAGATGCTCAACAGCTTTCTTCCCCACCCGCCCCACAGTACGGTTAGGTCACTATCAGTCTGCTAGGGCGGCTGTAGCAAAATACCACAGACTGAGTGGCTTAAACAACAGAGTTCAGGAGTGTTCAGGAGGCTAGAAGTCTGAGATCAGGTGCTGGCAGGTTTGATTTCTCCTGAGTTCTCTCTCCTTGGCTTCTCACTGTGTCCTTCCAGGGTCTTTCATCTGTACGTGCACATGTCTGTGGCCAATCTCTCCTTGTAAGGACACAAGTCCTATTGGATTAGGACTCAACCATATGACCTTATTTTACCCTGATTACCCCTTCGAAGGCCCAAATACAGTCACATCAGAGGGCATGGCAGATAGAACTTTAACATATGAATTTTGGGAGTACCCAATCCAGCCCAGGATCGGTGCCATTTCTCAGTGTTTAAGGTGCCCTGTGCTTCTCTCAGTCATAGCATGCATGCTACAGAGTACACACAAATACACTATGTGCCTTCTTTACTGATTTGTGGGCCCTCTGAGAACAAGAACTGTGTTTGTATTAGTGTCAAATAGTACAACTCCTACATGCTGTAGATGCTCAGTGAATGCTTGTTGAATGCATGAATTATGAAGTCAGAGGACCCGACTCCAACCATGTGACCACTGAGACAAATGGGGATCATCAGCGTCTCCCTTGGTTTTTGGTGTGAATTCAATAAAATATGTCCCTGGCAAAGTGCCTAGCATATAAACGAGCTCCATAAACGTTAATTGAATCTGAGGTTGTACCTCCTTGCAAGATATCTATAAAAAACTAATTAATAACAGTGATTACATATGATTAGTAATTGAATTGCTTTATAAAAACAGTAATAATGAGGCGTGCTAACCCAGGCCACATATTACATAAAGGATTTGCCATCAATAACAATAAATTTTATCTCACAGTTGAAGCCAATTTCAAATCTAGGTCATTAAAAGCCTTCTAGGCAAGGGCTCTGTTTCCTCCTGGCATGTCATGGGGGACCCGGTGACACTTTCTTGGGCAAAATAATGTCCTCTCAGGGGGTGGAGTCTAGGAACTGCAGTTGGCAAAGAACATTTTAAAACTTTGATGTTATTCAAAAAAAGCTTCCTCTATACTTTTAGTCAAAGAGACAGGTTTCGGGTGAAGACACGTCAAGCTCAGGACACAGCAAAAACCTCTGGAGGTGCAGACACCACTTTGCCCCATGTGTATGAGTCAGCTGTTGCCCCAGGAATGCCATGTAACAAACTAACCCATGCCACTCAGATCTCCTGCTGTGGGGAGTATAATTGATTATCGGCCCTAGCTGCTGCCCTTCTGGATCCATCCCCAAGTCAGTGAGGCCACTTTTCCTGTGACTGAGCACAGTGAGAGTAGAATGCCGGTCCACATCTGTGACACGTGGGCTCCTTTTCAGCGACTTTGGCTCAAAGACGCCGCATCAGGCTGGCCAGAGCCTGCTTTGCCCTGTGATGCAGTCTGGGGCTCTACCTAGCCAACCCTTCCTCCCCTCTTCCTTCCACGGAGGTCAGACCTGTGTCTCAGCCTGAAGGATCTCCCCACCTTCTCTGTCTTCCTCCTCTTGGTTCTTCAGCAGCGTTTCATCCAGGAAATCTCTTGAACATCTAATTCCGTCATGACATCTGCTTCTCAGAGGACTTGACCAACACACATCCCAACGTTGAATCACTGAAGATAATGAGCACTCCTCTGTGCTCGTAAGTCCACGGAGCTATACTGCAAGCCTGAGTCAGGACAGGCCGACGTGGGCTGGGCCTGCTCATGCATCACGGTCAGGTGGCAGGCAGCTGCACACAGAAGGATCTAGGATGGCCTCAGTTGAGATGCTTCACCCGTGCTCCGTGTGATCCCTTGTCCTTCCGTTTGTGCATGTGGCGTCTCTCTAGAGATGGAGCGTAAGTGCTCAGGCCTCTCTCATTCTGTGCTTGGAACTCACATAAACTCACGTCCACTGCATTGACTGAGTCAACACAAGTCAAAAGTCCAGCCCCCGTTTAAGGGTGGAGAAGCAGACCCCCACTTCTTGATAGGAGGGACATTGTGGCAGGCATGGCTATAGGGAGGGGTACGGAATAGCAGCCGTTCTTGCAATCAATCTCTGATACCCTCTCTCCCAGTGTTATCCCATTTACACAGTGCCATGACTGTGCCAGTAACTGCCTTGGCCTTTGGAAAACTACCCAGACAGACGCAGCCAACAAGCCTCACTGGTCTCTTCACTCGGGCTCAGCTGCCCATCTCAGAGGCTGGCACTGTTCTGGGCAGAACTCCCAGCTGGTGTGAGCCATGTTAACCGATCGACACAGCCCTTAGGAGCTGCTTCGAGTGGCCCAGCCTTCCTAGTGGGGACCTTGAAAAGGTTGTCACTCTGAGTGCAACCAGGGGTCTCTTTCCGTCTGTTCCCTGTCACCCTGCATCAGTTTCAGGTCAGGAATGCTAAAAGAAAGCAGGGCACACAGGCATTGGAACTCAACCTTACTGCTACGAGGAGCAAATGGACAATTAGGACCAGGACCTGCATCAAAAAAGAGCAACCCAGCATGAAGCCCGTCTAATTAGTCATATGAACGGAGAGCTTCCCCTCTGCTTCCTCTAGAACATACGCTTGTCAGATCTTATAAGAGAGGCTTTGCCCCCTGACAGGCTATTGAAAGGGGTCCAGGTAGCCTCACATGAATTCCATCAGCGTCCCCCTCCAGGCCACAAAACATGTCTCTGAAACTTACTGTTAAGAGTTTCTTTTGGCCTCTTGTGCAGCCAATGAAGTTGTGAAACGAGGCTTTTAATTACGCTGCAAAGACGGACCCGTAAAGAGATCCAGGCACGCTGTCTCTGGTTGGAAACCCGACCTTTTTAACACCGTGTCTCATGTTCATGGGAAACTGCGCAGGATGAAGGATTCAAGGCGAAGGCTCGACATGGTCTGCTAGTCCCGGGCACGGGATGGTTTAAGCTCTGGTACTTCATAATTTTCTTTCCTTAAAAAGTTTGTGTGCCCCTGAAGGTCAGCAGGCCTGTCACCAGAAGAGATTAGAGAAGACGTCCACAGGGCACCTGGCTCCCAGCAGTGCAGACATGGCACCCTGACTTTGGAAGGGTCATCCGGACCCAGACCCGGAGGAAGACAGGCTCTACTGGGCGTGAGATCTCATTACTGCCCAGAGTCTGCTGCTGGGAAGGCCTGGCTTTCCACTGTGCGTGCGCCTCTTGTTCATGCTGAGTGTCGGCTTTCCGGGCAAGCCACAGCTCTCTGCAGGCGGCAGCGCCTGGGCCAAGCACGTTGGACCACATGACGATTCATGTGATGTGGGTCCTGTATTTCCCTGTGTGGAGTTCATGGTCGTCTGCGCAAGATGATGCTCCCTACTGTAGCCACACACACAAGCTCAGCTTTATTTTCTCATGAGATGGTTAGGGAAAGACGCGCATGGCGTGGCTAATCCTATGGAGAGTAAGAGGGGGGACACATGCCTCTGGCCACCCTCCACCTTCCCCACTCTCTCTTTCCCATCAGAGGAAGAAACTCTCCTTTGACCCATTCTAGCCCGCTTCCTGACTCAGCTGGGTTGTACACTCCCACTGGCTCTTCAAGGCCTCCTCCAGGAAGCCTTCCCACAGCTCTTCCTCCTCCAGTACCTATTACCTTTTGCTGGGACCACTTCCTTTCATGCCCAACTCACTTGTGTGCCCCAGAGACCAAACAAGGCCTGTGTTGAACCAGCTGTGAGTCCGCAACGCTCAGAGGTACTCACGATGTCCTTGCACAAGGCAGGAGGAAAGGCGAGCGGCTACACATGGATGAGACTTTACTGTGACAAAGGAACAGAAACCATATATGCTGAAACTTCTCCAGAGCACTGCCCAATATTTTTTTAAAGATTTATTGTATTGTTTTTGACAGAGAGGGAGAGACAGAGAGAGAAGGGGGAGGGCCCAGAGCAGTCTCCATAGATGTACATCATTAGTTTTCGATATAGTTTCATGCCACACAGGTGGGCACGGGGCTGCACAGAGTGGGAGCCAAACCATGGCTTCCCACATGGGAAGCTTGCCCCAGGAACCGAACTGGGGTGGGAAGCATGCCCCAGTTCAGCATATGGGTCCACTGGGCTGGGACTGGGACTCGATCCTCAGACCCCGGGTCTATAATGTGCGCGTTTAACATGCTGAGCCATCCCAGCTTCCCCCCAGTATTTAGTAAAAGGTAGGCTGCATGGACCTGCCCAAAGGGGGTGAGTTCCCCATCTTCCAGGTCATCGTCATACAGTAGCCCGGCTGCAGCGACCCCACAGGACAGCTCCAACGTGGAGCTCCAGGGTGTCAGCATGGCTTTCTGTCTTCAGACCCTGATGTCTCACCTGCCCCAGGAGAACGACCCATGCTGGGGATGGAACTTCTCAGAGGGGTGTTTTACACCCACTGCTCCCATTTGCTCACCAGTCACTCAGCGTCACACTGCCCCTACGAACTGGCCTTCACCCCAGCTACTCACACAAAGTGCTTCTAGAGGTCAGCAATTACGTCCCCAGTCACCAATCCAGTGACCCCCATCCCTTTTTTTTTTGCCAGGTTTGCTGCTGCCAGGGCCCCCTTAATGTCTTGAAATGTTTTTATCCCAAGACCATGTCCTTCCTCAAGTGCCCCCTCCCTCAGAGGGGGCTGCCCACACGGCTGCAGCTTTTGTCTCTCTGGGATTGCCTCTGCGCAGTCATTTACTTGCAAATGCTTCTGCATGTGACATGTCTGTACATAGGAGTGCATTTTAGTCTACACCCTACATGCTAGTTAGCTAGCAGTAGAAGACCTGGTCAGGAATCCACACCTCTGGTGTGTGTGTGTGTGTGTGTGTGTGTGTGTGTGTGTGTGTGTGTGTAGCACTTCTAATAGTGTTATTTAAATCTATATCAGAGAGTGTTCATGTGCACAAGGGCTGTTTAAATCACTTTAAATCAGTGAAAGAGGAGCTTCCAAAGTATGAGTTTGGCCGCAGGGGTTTCCTGGGGTGTCCCTGCAGGAAGAGGTACCATGAGTTCCGTCTGACCCTCATTTCACCGCTTTGCCCACGCTGTGCCCACCCACACAGCACACTCTGTTGCCCGATATGACCAGAAGGTAGGGCTGCTGCTGGCATTTGTTTATAGATGTTAATTATTTTATTTTTACATTAATAATACAAAGGTACATTGAATGACATCTTGAAAGTGTTAAATGAAAAAAAGAAAACGCTGCCAAATCAGTGACAATGACCTTAAAAAATAACAATGAAACTGTCAGGGCCATGCAAGAACTAAGGGGAATTATGGCTAAATGAAATGTGGAGTCCTGAATACTAAAGGGACATGAGATAAAAATTAAGCAAACCTGAATAACACTTCAGTTCATAAGAATGTGTCAGTAATCATAACATCGGTAATGATGTATCAATATTAGTTAATTATTTGTAACAAGTATACCACGTAAGATGTTAATAAAAGAAGAAACTTTGGGTAGTGTATTTGGGAACTCTGTCCTAGCTTTGCAATATTCCTATAAGCCTAAATACTATTGTAAAAACTAAAGTGTATTAAGTACGCTGACCAGATGTTCGGTTTTAAATGGGACAGAGAACAGCAATACTGTCACGTTTCAAATGGAACATCTGGTCAGCCTACTGACACCTTAAACTTAACCTAGCGAGACTCGGCTGACCAGACATACCATTTTAAATGGGACAGTACCATTGTTTTCTGTCCTGCTTCAAATCGTACATCTGTTTGGTCTAGTATTAAGAAAATTAAATAAAGATGAATAAAGATATTTTCAGACAAACAAAAACTAAGAAAAATGATTGTCAGCAGACTTGAACTACAAAAGATGCCAAGGCAAGTTCTTCAGACTAAAGGCAAAGCCAAGCCAGAAGAAAGCATAGAACTTCAGGAGAGAAGAAAACGCACTGGACAAGATAAATGTGGTAGGGAAATTTTAAAAATATTAATTGTTTAAAACTAACAATAATAACATCTTGTGGAGTCTATAAAATATGTAAAGTGTAAAATATATGAAGATAACAATGGTATAAAAGTTGAAAGGGACTAGATGGGGTTAAACAGTTATGAATATTTTGCATTGTTGAGGAAGACCCCGCTGCTGGTAGGAAATGGGGCACTGATAGTATATGGCATGAAATGACATCACGATTACTTCAATTATACGTGGCTGCCAGAATGGATTGCTGGTTGAAAGCAAGGATTTCAGAAATTGAATGGCCGCCCCCTCTGACCATTATAGGATTAATAAATATAGCAAAGACTGTGGGACGGGCTGGATAGTCCTAAGAGGGCTGGAGAAACAGAAATAAAATGAGAAGCTCAATGATTTAACCCTCAATTCTTCTCCTCAAGCTGAACAGTTGACTCAACTGTGCGCTCTGATTTGTCCAGGGTGATACCAACATCCAAACACTCTTCATTTAATGAAATGGCTAGGTCATGACATTTGCCTCTCGAATCCATTTCAAAACTAAATTGATGAGTAAGGAATGTGTGTCCAACAGGCTTTCTTGGTCAAGTTCTCTCTAGTTAAATGAATGGCACCTGCCAGGTTCTCCCCCTGTTAATATATATATATATATATGTTACATTTTGCTGCATAACAAATGACCTCAAACTTAACATCGTAAAATAGCAAACATTTGTTATTTCACACTGTGTTCGAGGGTGGGGAATTTGGGAGCCACCTCCCTGGGTAGTTCTAGCTCAGGATGTCTCATGGTTGCCGTCCAGCTGTCGGTCAAGCCTGAAATCATCTAGAAGCGTGACTTGGATGGGAGGGTCTGCTTCTAGGTGCAGTTGGCAGGAGACTTTATTCTAGCCAAATGGGCTCCTGTGTAGGGCTGCTCATAACATGGCAGCTTGCTGCTCCCAGAGAGAGAGACACACACAGACATAAAGCTTCAGTGTTTTATAATGTAATCTTGGTAATCTTGGAAGTGATGCACTGTGACCTCTGTTGCATTCTATCGTTCACACAACCCTGGTACAATATAGGAGGGGACTAACATGGGTGTGATACCAGAAGGAGGGGGTCATTGTGGGTCAACTTGAATACTGGCCACCACAGAATCTGTGATCAGTCATCAAAGAAAGATCAGCTTCCTTCCCTTTTTGATCTTTTATATGTAATTTTTACCTCAAGAAAGTTGGAGGTAGTCGGGGAAAGAGGAAAATGGAACATAATCTGATGTTAAAATGGCCATGTAACTCTTCCAGTCTCTATAACCCTATTTAAATTTTTCAAAGTAACTCTCCTTCGAATTTATAATTTTTAAAGTGGAATTTTACATCCTCTATGTCGTGTGTGCCTCACAAAAGCATCAGTTAACTGAAAGGAGAAAAAATGCCTTGAGGAATGTGGGGCAGACATTTTTCCACCTTTCACAGATGAAGAAGTCTGAGGCTCCCAGGTGGCGAGGCTACTCAGAAGGAGCCGGAGAATTCTGTTTTCTGACTCCTCGCCTGTCTGGAAGGCTCTTCACCACACTTTGCTGCTTTATCTTTGAAATGTAAACAGATTCCGAATTCGTTTGGTTTGGTTTTAAGGACCCTAGGTGGCTCTTTTTGCTGGTGTAAAATCACTGATGTAAAATAAGACTCACAATTGGCCTCCTGGATTCTCTTTCCAAAGCAATAGTTAAAGTGGTTATCTTCCTTTTAAGAGGGCCAGTCTGTGTACTTAGCAAATCCATGTAATTTATTCTAAGAGGTCTAAGGGGGGGTTTTCATCTTCAGGTTTCTTTTACTCTGGGGCCTTTTAAGCTTGAAGGCTAATCATGCTGCATTATGGTAAGCCTCAAGTCAGGAATGGAAGGCTCTCTGTACCCACTTCCCCCACCCCTGACAAGTTAGTTTACTGAGGGTGGGTCTTGTGGGATTTTTTTATTGTTAAAGAGAATATTGCTTTTCTCTCTTCAAGTAGTGCTTCTAAAAAATCATCATTATTATCTTTCATCTACATGATTTTCTCTTTTCCTAAGAAATCCTGCTAATTTAAATAAAAATAGCCATCAAGCTCCAATGTGAAGCAACTGTAACTTAAATTAATACTCATTAGTAGTTCCTCAAGATGCCTTGGACTTCTCTACGGCCTTTGGGTGGAATGTTCGCATCCATCCACCTCTTCGGTCCCCAGAGCCTGTCCTTTTCCCAGGAGAAGCAGACAGTGTTGACAGGCCTGGCTTATGTGACCAAGGGCACAGAGAGAATTGTAAAGCTGGCTTTGAGTCATTAGCAAGTATAAAAAGGGAGAAAACAAGTAGCGTTTCCAGCTCACGTGACCCACGGTGTCGTGAATGGTGTTTGAACAGTGTAGTCTGATCCATCACACATCACAACACTGACTCCCTGCTCAGTTAGGGACCAGGCGGTCTCCTTTCTACAGTTGGGCAGTGGGGTCCTCACTGCCCAGTCCCTGGGTTTTGATTCACATCCTGAAAGCCCCAAGTCTCGTGTCCAGTAAAGGTCCTTTATTCCTCTTCTCTTTCTTGGCTCTCATAGAAGAGCTGCATGTTTAGGGGAAGGTTTATTCTTCTGAAGTGTAAAGTTGAAAAAAAAAAAAGATAAAATATTTAAGGTGGATGGCCGTTCATGAAAGGAAAGAATGGAGGGAAGAACAAAAGAGAAAATCAACACAGGAAGAGTTTAATGGGGTTTTATAGGAAGTTCACCTTGCTGCTGCTACCTGAAGAATTGATGAAAAACCCATCCTTGCTCTTTAAACCTATCTGTACATTACTAGATCTAGCAGGTCATAAATGCACAACTGAAAAGGGGAAAACAGAGGGAGGTGCAGGTTTGCCAGCTATCGATATCCCGAATTCACTGCTTTCTGGTGAAATAAAGATGCTCTAACACAGGATTTACTTCCTGGAGCCAACAAATGAACAGTCTTTGCTGCATAGTGATCAGACGAGGGCGGGCACTTTTAAAATATAGCATTCATACTTTGTTGAACAAAAAGCCACTAGAATCCCACTGGCTCTGAAGTCAGTTGTTTGGCTCATACTCAGTCGTCAATGAATTTGTAATTGAATAAGCAAAAAGTTCTCAGAAAGAATCAGAGTAAGATCTACTGATATAATACTCACATTCCCATCTCCACCCCTGCCCCCCAAAATGATTCTAATTCAGCTAGTGGGGCGAGAGAGGAATTCCTCAAAGGGTTCTGATCAAGAATGTCCAAAGAAAAATGACTGAAAAAATCTCCCCAGTGTGGTCTACCTCGGATGTTGGTGAAATGCAGAATCTCTGGACTGACTCAGGGTTACAGGATCAGAATCTACATTTTATCAAGATCCCTGGGTGTTTTGTATGCAAATTAAAGCTTGAGAAGTTCCATTCTAGAGTAAGGGCCAGCAAACTTTTTCTGTAAAGGGCCAACTCTTAACTATTTTTTAGGCTTAGTAGGCCACATGGTCTCTGGCCCCTCAGCTCTGCCTCTGTGTCACAAAAGCCAGCCAATAAAACTGGGGTCGGCAAGGTATGGGCCATGGGCCAAATCTGGCCAGTCACCTGTTTTTAGACAACCCACTGGCCAAGAATGATCTTTTTTCATTTTTTAATGGTTGGAAAAAATATCAAAGAAAAATATTCCGTGGCATGAGAAAACTCAATGCAATTCAAATTTCAGTGTCGGGAAATAAAATGTGTTTACACGCGGTAGACAGAGACCATACGTCCCACACACCTAAATGTTTACAGGCTGGCCCTGTACAGAAACAGCCTACCAACCCCTGCAATGAAACTTTATTTGAGGACACCGAAATCTGAATTGTATATCCTTTTTTCATGTCACAAAATACTATTATTCTTCTTTTGACTTTTTCCAACCATTTGAAAGTGTAAAAACCATTCTTCGCTCTCAGAAGGTACACAAACAGTCAACATCTGAGCAACCTGTGTTCTGCAAAGCTTCATTTGGGAAACACAATCCAGGTTTCCTGTAAAGAAAAAAAAAAAAAAAAAAATCTTCTTAGGCAAAGTTTCCCAAGCTTGAGTCTGGCCAATAGCATTCTCATTTCTTTTGAATGAAGTCACCTCTTTCCTGGTCTCAGTCCTATGGTTGGGGAGGACTTCCACTACCCCCAAACTTCAGAGGTGGAGCCCTGAACTGGTTCAGCGCATCCGTGTGTCTCAGTCCTTTGATCATGGTTTTGGATTCAAAGCACATGATCCTAAACCAGGGCCAATGAGATATAGAGATGTTTCCTGGACTCTCTTTTTGCAGGTGCTACTGAAGGAGAGAGTCTCTTTCCTAATGGGCACAAACAAGGAAGGATGTGGCCCTGAGACCCACTGACAGCCGTCTGGTGACCCCAGGGGCAAGCCTGCCTAAAAAACAGACCAACCCCAAGAAGCCAGAGATGAGACATAAGATTTTCTTTCCACCTTTGATCACACTTTACCCGACACTATACCTAAACGAGGTAAATGGATGGTCCAACAAATTCCTTTTATTCTTTAAACTAGATTGAAAAGAATTTTTCATTGTGCACAACATAAAATATGAAGGGATGCACACGTTGTCTCAGTCCTTCCTAAAAATGTTTCAAATACTTGTATTTTATCAGGTCATATATAAACCTTCCTCCCTCCCCTCCCCCCAAACAGCAACTTAATCCTGCAGGTCTGTTCACCTTCAGATCAGAGCTGACTGTGTGCAGCCCAGATGACAAGAAACGCCTCTGGAGGTCAAATCCCTGATGCCAAGGGCAGGACTCGACGTTTTCCTCCCTGCTCATAGCTACATGGGGCCATGCTACAGAACACAGTTTCGATCCTCCCAGCGGTTGTGTCTTCATGATCGTCACCACAAAGCCCAGTACGTTGGGCCACAACTCAGAGCGTGTAGTTGCCTAAATCAGGACCTTGGTGGTAGCCACTGAGAAGGCTTCCCTACCCCTACGAAGAGGTCCTCTCAGAAGGGGTCCTATTCGAAGTCAGCAAACTGGATTTAAAAATATGACCAGTCCTCTGAGTCTGGGTATGTCACTTCTGAACCCAGGCTTCGGTTTTCAAATTCCTCGTCTATAAGGTGGGGAGGGAGGTGAATGTTAGTGACCCTGCTGGGCTTCTCAAACATTCTGAAATGTCTTGGTCCCTGCTGTAGTAATCCAAGCTAAGGACCTCACCGCCCACAGTGCCCTCTGTGTAATGTGTTGGTGTGAGGGGAGGGGGAGAGGGGCACTGGCTGGTGGCTTTTCTCTTCTCAAATTGCACATAGTCCACCCTATTCTTCTAGTTCTCACCCTTGAAAGAAACAACAGACCTATCAGGACTAGAAGCCACCCTTTCCGGTGAAAGGTGCGGCTGGGCAGCTATGGAAGTTATAGGTTTCATGACAAGACTTCTTGCTTGATCACAGCAGGCTTCTCAGAAGTGGGAAGTCCTTGCTTCTCTCCTGCTCTGATCCAACTCACAGCTAGATGTGGCCAACAGGAAGACGGCAGTGAGGAGGAGGACCAGGAGCTCAGGAATAGCTTGGGTCAAGTGCAGAGAACTCTCTGGAGTTTTCTGTTCGTTTTCCTTCAGGTTTACTGAGTTACCATCGGTTTCTAAGTATTTCTAGAGTTGGAGAAGAGTAGGGGCTAAAAGTGATGGCAGACAGTGCTGGAGAAAGGCAGGCAAGAACTAAAACCTATCCTGGGATCACCATCTGTTTTAGCTGTGTGATTTATAGTAAGTTACATAACCTCTCTGGGCCTTCTTTCCTCATCTGTAAAATGAGGACAAAATAAGATAATGCAGGTAGCGTGCTTTGGCTATTGCCAGGCAGATGCAAACACTAGAAATAAGTTAACCATTATTCTGAGCCATCTGCTTTATCTGTCCCAGGAAGAAAGTCTGTTGAAAAGCAGGGCTGGACTTTGGGGGAAGCGGGAGGGCTGGGGCCAGTGGAAGTTGAGTGTGACATCCTTAAGGATTGGGCCGTGTGCCCAGCACATCCCACTTAAGGGCCATTCACAAACATTCACTATTTAGAAGGTCACTTTAATAATTAGTCTTGCTTTGCTAATTACATTTTGCACATTAGAAACGGCCGCTGACAATAGGGGAGTTGCTTAGCAGGCATCTGAAAATAATGGTGACTGATTTTTTTTTGCGTTGAGCTTTTATCTTTAAATGGACCGTGTCAATAGGGCACTGTGATGAGCGTGCAAAGAAGCCAGAAGACACTGTGGGGTGATTCACACTCGCTTTTCCAGGCGTTCCCAGACCCGGCCTTCAGCTCTAAACCTGAGCCCCTGACCCCATAAACATCCCCTAGGCTCAGCAGAGAGTTGCCGGCTGTTCCGAAGATTTTTTAAAAAAAACATCTACAACCCGTGGTTTGTAAAAAACATTTTGCTAATAACAATTAGCCTGTGCTTTAAAAGAGCCCACTCCGGGCTTAGCATTCTACCTGCATCCTCTCATTTCACGTGCGGAACCAGAGGAAGAGAAATGCCCAAAGCCACACAGGGAGCACATGGCAGAGGTGAAATCTGAACCCAGTCAGTTGTGAATAAAACGAGCGGGTCTGTAAGTCATCTTTAGATTCCTTAGAAACATTCCAAGTTGGTCCCTCTCATCAACCCCTTTTTAACAACAATTAAAAAAAAAAAAAAGCAGATACAATTCTAGTGTAATGATGGTAGCAACACCATTTGTGCGTGCCAGGTCATCCGAACACCACTTAGTGCTTTGCCCTATTTCAAGCTAATCGTCACCACCACCTGGAGTTAGGTCTCCACCCCGGCCCATTTCACAGATGTGACAGTGAGGTCCAGCGACGTTCAGTGGTTTGCCCCAACGCCACAGCGCTAGGAAAGGTCGAATTGGGAGCCAGGAAATAAAAGTCGAATAAACTGCCCGCTTGAGAAACGGCCCAAGCCGCCGCCAGGCCCCGCGCCTCCGTCTTTCTCAAAGCGCCCCGAAGCGCAGCAGCTGCGGCCGGGACAGGCGGCGGTCTGGGGACCCAGCCCCCACCCTGCCCTGCGCTAATGGGGGTGAGGCTCTGACGGCGCCATCCTGCAAGCCGAGTCTGATAATAGCCCTGATTAAACGGCAGGGCAGCCAAGACAAGGCCCCGCCGCCGCCAGCGCCTCGGTCCCCGCGCCGACTAAGGAGGGACCCGCCGTGGCGGGGGCGCTAACTGGGAACTCGGCGTCCCGGCCCCGGGGGACCCCCAGGGCGTCACCCTGGGAGGAGGAGGGGGTCCTTGCCCCTTTCCTCTGGGCTGCCTTGGCCTCTCCAAGGTGACGGTCTGGGACGCGTTGGTGGGCGACAACCGGCGCATCCGAGACGTTAGAGCCACGAGCGCGCCTCGCGGGCTCCTGGGCTCGGTGCGTCTGGGCCGCTCGGCTTCGGAAGGAACCCGCCTCCTTCCGGCGGAGTCGCCCTAACGGCGGCCGGCGCCAGGCGCTGGTGGCGAGCGGAGGCTCAAGGCGGTCCCGGCGGGCCCAGCGAAGGACGCGTCTGGCTTCGAACCCGGGAAACGTGGTTCAAAACCTGGGGGGTACACGGGCGGTGCGTGTTTCCCCCCAATCCTCCCGCCACCCGCGTCGCCACCCTCCCCCACCGCCTCGCGGGACCTGCAGATGACTCGGTGATCACACCCAGTAAAAAATAAATAAGTCATAAAATAAATAAATAAGTAATAAAATGCAGAGGCCGCCCGGGCCCGCGGCGCCCCTCCGCCGGCCTCCTGCGCTGCGCGCTGGGAGCGCGGGCCGTGGGCGTGCGAGTGCCGTCTGTGCGCGTTGGCGGGAATGCTGTTACCGATCCCGGTGGGCAGACAGCAAGGGCAGACACGTGTTCCCGGGCTCTGGGACCAAGAGACCATGAAAATCCAGCCCTTTCCTCCGATGCTGCTGCTTCCCAAACGGGACACCAGCCAAGCCCGTGGTAGAATTCGATGTGGGTGGAGGTTACGAGTGACTTGGGTTACGCAGCCCAGGGTCGCCTCCTGCGCCACCACGAAACCACCCGCGTGCCTCTGAATGAGTTTACCGAGCCTTCCCAGCCTCATTTTCTGCAACTTTAAAACGCACGTGATAAGGCTGCCCAAACGGATAGCGGTATCAACGGTGCAGGTTTCTTGGGACGCCCAAGGGCAGCGCCTGGCACGTAGTAAGTGTGCAATAGAACGACTAGCACCCGGGACTTGAGATGTACGCCAACCGCCTTCGAACTAAAAAGCCTTCGAACTACGTGAGTTAATAGAAGAAAATGCGTGGGAGAGGCCGCCCGTGGGCCTCCAGGCTTTGCAGCCAGGGGCTCCAGGCAGAGGCCCCGGGTCTGCACATCTGCAGGGGGCCTGGCCCCTTCCTGGCAGCCTGTGGGTTTCTCTTCCATCCCAGACCCCTGAGTGGCACCCACAGCCTTCCACAGACCCCAGACAGAAAGCTGCTCCCCTCGTTTCTTGAGTGTGGGGTGGAAATTGGGGCTCTTGAGCACTCTTCTCAATCAGATCTCATTTAACATCCAAAAGGAGGCTCCTCCTCCCCCCAGCCCAAGACTTGGCCCATAGTAATGCCCACGAAGTCCTCTTTTGGCCTCACGTGGACATCACTCCATTTGATCTTCACCACAAACTCTTGAGGAAGGTATTGTGGTCAGTGACCACATTTTACAGGCATGGAAATGAAGGCAGTGCCCATACCAGACCCCAGTCCTTTTCTCTGCAACGGTTTTTGTTAAAGTTGTTTGTTCTGCCGTATTTTGATTGCACATGAAGCCACTAGGCCCCCACATTCTAAAGTGTGTTCAGCTCAGTGTGGAGGAGAACGAAATGTCTACCCGTATTTTCCGGCGTATAAGACGACCCCCTAATTTTACAGTTAAACCATAGGTTTAGGCCTATATTCGCTGTATAAGACGACCCCCCACTTCCGAGGCTGTAGTCTTATACAGCGAATATAGGCCTAAACCTATGTTTCAACTGTAAAATTAGGGGGTCGTCTTATACGCCCGGTCGTCTTATACGCCGGAAAATACGGTACTTGTCACACGCAGGCTCTTGCATGCCTCTCCAGCTAGGCGTGGAGTCCTCGATAGGCGGGGACCATATGCAAAAGAGCCAACTGCATCCCCACCCCACTGGGTGGACCGAAGCCACGGGTCGGGTTTCCTACCTCTGACCCTTGTTGTCTCAAGCCTGTCACAATTGCTACGTGTGGTTTTCACAGATTGAGCGGTGTCTCTCCACACTGTGAGTGGCGTGAGGCGGGAATTTTAGGTTTCTGATTGCTGGCCTATTCCTGGGACCTAGCCCAGGACCCCGCCCAGGGGACACAGCCCAAATGCTCTGCACTCTTTAGCTTTTACTGGATGCGTGCTTGGTCCCCTAGGACATACAGGGCCTATGTCATACTTGCTCCAGGTGGTCTTTAGCACGTGAGGTTTAGGAATAGACACCCAAGCCCGTACTGAGTGTGTTTTGCCTTTGGCAGGAAATAAGATGAACTTCCATGGGCGGCTCCCTGGGTGACTCGCAGTGGGAGCTGGCGGCGGGGACCCCACCTGGATCTCCCACGCGGTGCACACGTGGATAGCTTGTAACCAAACAGCTCACGCCGGCTCCTACAGAGCGAAGGCGTGCGGGAGAGCCCCGGGCGCAGTGGGTTGGGGGGCGACTGGATCATCTTCCGAAATTAGGCCATCGCTGCGAGTTCCATTAGGTGACGTCTCCAAAAACTGGCGCTGCGTTGTGAGAGGAAGCGCGCAGACAAGGCAGCTGGGGTTGTTGCTCTTCGAGGGAAGGAGTCTCGTTTCGTTTTGAGTTTGTTTTTAAACATGTGAGAACACGCAGCTCAAGACGTGTGCCCAGGCCGCCCGTCTGGCTGCGGCGTGCCCTATGCACGCAGGCCCCGGGCCACCAGGACATGCATCCCGAAGCAGGGGGCAGCCTTCCCCGTGCGAGTCCAGCCCGCGCGGTCGTGGTAGGAGCGGCTCTTTCCAAGCTAGAGATGTGCGCTGGGGTCCTCCCTCTGCTGCTTAATACCAGCGTAATTTCGATCAAGTTCTTAACCTTCCAGACAGAACCAGGACTAGGGTGAGAGCCAAAAATTTATGAGGACATAAAAAAAAAACAAAAAACCCAAAACTCAGCCATCAAGAAATATTTTAATGCAGTAATTTAAAAAATCAAAACCTAGGCAGCAACTTCACCGTGGACAAGCTAAGCTTTAAATACAGACAGGATCCGTCGGCAGCCCGGCGGTTGGGCGGGAGGCGACGGCGACGTCCCAAGAGGAGGGTTGGAGAAGGAAGGCGGGGGCGCGCGCAGAGGAGGGCGGCGGGGTGGGCCAGAGGGGTCTGGTCCCTGGATCACGGGGTCGGAAGCGATCTTCCGTTGCTGTTCCTGGGATCACGCGGCGAGTTTTGCTTCCAGCTCTGGCGCAGGGCCTCCTCCCGGGTCAGGAGGAGGCCCTGCAGCCTCGAGCTCGTTGGGGGGAGAACCGGGAAGCAAGTGGTCGCTGGTGGAGGGGGAGGGTCGCAGCCGGGAGGGGGCACCCTGGGAGGAGGCTCCGAGGCCCCGCGCCTGACCTCTGCCCCAGACCGAGGATGCCCGCGGCGGGAGCCGGAGGAGGCTCGGCCGGGTGAGGCCATAGCGCCCCGGGCTCCGGCCCCGGAACGGTCTTCCCCTTCACCCCCTAGGGACACCGGCCCTGGAAATGGGCGCAGCCTGTCCTTGGCCCACACGACATCCCCTTGCTTGGGTCCACAGCTGAGCGCCAGTGTGAGGCCCTGGGCCCAAAGCGCGTCGGCCACCCCACCCGGGATCACCAGGTGGCAACTTGGGGCTGCAACGCCTAACGGTGCTGATCTGCGCTCTTCAGCCCGCGTTGGGCGGGGGCGCCTGGAGCGGCTGGAGGGGGCGCATCTCGGGGACCACTTGGGGGTGGGGAGGAGGGTCAAGAAAATTTAGCGCGTGGATAGGCGTCTGAGCTTCCCGCTGGGCTGTCTAGATCATGGGTCGGGACCCGCCCTCCTGCTGGGCGGTGGCATCTGAGGCCGCGCGGGGCGCGCCCTGCCCGGCGCGGGGACGCGCGCGGCTCTGGGCGCTGCCTCGGGCTCCTAGCGGCCTCCCCGCGGCTGCGCGCCCCCTCTCCACGCTTCCGGAGTCTATCTCGGTGGCTAAACCGAATTTAGAAATCCAAAGGCACGGGGGGCCGTGGCTGTGCCTTTACAGCGTTTAGCAAAAGGAGCGGGAGACCACCTAGGGGGCGGGATCCCCCACGTTGGGGAGCAGCTGCCCGCGTGCGGAGAAGCGGGGCTGCGTCCCCGCGCTCTCCCGCGATCACCCTTGGATTGGGGACGCTGCTCTGGGTCTATCACCTGGTGCCCCCGCCTGGGCGCAGCGCTCGCCCCCCAGCGTCAGCGACACTAGGGGGCCGGTCCCTGCCGCTGTCAGCGGAGGGTTCTGCTTTCGCGTAATTGCAGCGAAGGACCTCGGGCCGAAAGCGGGAGACCGACTCCCTTCTGGACAGTTGTCAGCGTCGACCAGCGTTTGGGTTCCGGAGGCGACACAGGAGACTATGAAAAGGTGGCCTGTCTAAGAAGACATCCTGCAGTTCTCCATGTAATCCCATTCCGTATCCTAAAACTCAGAAGTGGAGCCACACTTTTAAATTCCTAGGCTCTGAAGTTCGACAGGATACCGGCCCATCACCACCCCGTGACTCCGAGCCCCTGCGGGCGTTCCACAAGTGTCTGCAGCACACAGTTAACGCTGCTGACCGCGCACGAGACCCGACTCTTAGGTCCAACATTAAATATAATAAAACTGTACTTAGGCTTTGCCTCTATCGGGGTAACTGCTACAGTTACCTATAGTTTAGGCGCTTTGTGCACCTTACCTCGCTCATCCGTAGAACCACTTTTCCAGGTGGGGATAAATTGCTGCCTTATTTTAATGTCGATGGAGAAATAGAGGCTTGGCGAGGTTTAGGTCGCCCGCACAGTCTCGGGGCTCACGCGGGCTAACGTCAAGATTCAAAGCCTCCTGGAATCCAAGGCCCTCGTGGGTGTCCGGACGCCGCCGGTCAGCCGGCGCAGGGCCTGGAAGAACGCGTGGCCGTGGGGGCTTTCGTGCGGCTCTCTCGCGGCTTTGCCTACCGGTTAACCGAACCGCCCCGACGCAGGGATTCTGGCGGGACCCCAGCGTTCCGCGCTCTGCGCTGCGGGGCGGCTCTGAACCGCCCTTTGGCGGCACCTCTCTGTCAAGCACCGGTTCCCCGTTTTTATTGCTCCATATTGATTTGCAAAGGCAATAAATGTACCAGAAGGAGCGGTGTGCCCCCGATCATTAGAGGTCGTGGGATACATGGTTACTGCTGTGGTTTCAACACCAACAAGATGCATCGCCCGTGCGGGGTCGCCACGCGGCTCACCTCTCGCGCCTGGGACTGTTTCCGGAGGCCTCTCCCAGCCCGCGTGCTCGTCGTCTCTGTCGCCGTTCAGGGCACGAGGAGGCGCCCTCCCCACGCGCGAGACCCGAAGCCGCGCTGCGGCCGCGCGCGCCGCCGGGAAGGAAGTGGGGGGCGCCAGTCGGGGGCCGAGCGGGCTGTCCCCGCGCTCGGCCAATTTTTCTACAAACGCCCTTGTCGTGAAATTGCTCAATTCCAGTCTGAACCGTTAAGACAACGAAGACACGCAATGGCGTTTCCTCTGCGTGGAAATGCCGTGGCAAGGGTGTGTGTGTGTGCGACGTATAATTCCACAATGCATTTTTGCAAACTAAAGCCAGCCAACTCGTCTTCGACACCCAGCTGAAGCATATATGAAGTTCCAAGTAAGCAGGACCTCACCGCCCCCCGCAAAAGTCTATCCCTACAAAAACAAACAAACAAACAAACAAACTACTCTTGAGACAAATCTTTCTAGGCCAAACCCTAGCCTCGGACACAGGGAAGGAACTCGTGAGCACCTTACACGAAAACGAGGGAAATGCCGCCGTTGTACTGGAGTGTGTGTGTGTGTGTGTGTGTGTGTGTGTGTGTGTGTAAGGTCATAACCGCAGTCTCGGTTGCATCTGCGTTGTCCAAAACCAGCCCACACCAAGAACGGAAGCGGATGCGCGGGCGCACTGCAGACCTGGGCACTAGGCTCAGCGCGCGTGAAGCGCACAGCCCGCTCCCCGCCGGCGCGGGCTCCGCGCGGGTCTCCCGGGCGCCGCTGCAGCGCGGGGCGGGGGCGGCCCCGCGGCCCGGAGTGCGGGCCCCGCGCGCTCGGCAGCCTCGGACCCGCAGGGCAGGCTCGGTTTTTTTTTTTTTTCCTCTCTCAAGAGCAAATAGAGATGAGCTTAGACGACCGCGTAAAACCCTCCCAGCGTACAAGCCCACCAAGTTTTACGCGTTTCCTCCAAACTTGTACACGCACACACTGTACATCGAGACTGATGACAGGAAAACGTTTCTTCGTCCCCGTCATGCGCAGCTGTAGTTAGAAACTATAGATCCACGAGGTCAGGACCGTCTTGAATCAGGACTTTTCCAGATAGCATCGTTTTACTTACATAAATGTTCTCAGCTTTTGACTTTCAGTCGCCTCCCGCTCCACAGTCAGATACATTTATTTCAGGAGCCGAGAAGGAGGGAGGTAGGGAAGGGAGTAAAAGGCTAGTGGGAAAATGGTCGCTGTTTTCTTTCTTTCTTTTTTTCCTTTAAGACCTACCAAGAGGCTCCTAATCGCCAGACGGACTGGCTGAAACGCAGCGCAAATATTTACATATACAGCTTGAGTGTGTGTGTCAGGCTGAGTTTACACGGCTCCGAGTGGAGCGGATTACCCTGCGAATTCGGAGAATTTGAGCTATTCAAGCTGAGCAAAGCCAACAGGGCGACCCGCACAAGGGCCGTGGGAAGTCCTGGTGGTCGCAGAGTCAGCGGAGGCAGAAGGCAGCGGCCGCCAGGCCCCGGGCGCGGGAAGGCTCGCCCTCGCCCCCTGCGCCCCGCGTGTCCCGCACAGCTCGCGTTTCCCCAGAGCTTCCCTCGGGAACAGGAGCCCCGGGAGGGAGGCACACACCGGCTTGCAGCCGAAACCGTGTTTCCCCCGGCAGCCCCCTTTCCCAAACGCGCGCCCTTGGCGCGTCCTGGGCAGGGCTGCGCCTCTTGGCGCTTCTGTCTAGCAGACTTTGGAGCCCAGGCAGCACTGGGGACTGCACCGCAAATGGGAGCTGGCCCGTGGGCACCAGTTCTCTGGCGCCGCTTTCCACTGGACTGAGCGCTCCCCAACTTTCCTTTGGAACTTTGAGCACCAGGAAGGAAAGGCACGGAAGAAGCAAGAACGCGCCGAGTCTCCCTCGGGCCAAAGCTCACGCGTTGCGCCACTCCCGGGATCCCCGGTGTTAGGTCGCGACAAAACGCTCCTCCCCGACGGCGTGCCCCTCCCTCCCGCCCCGGGACTGCAAGCCCCGGAGGGCGAGGTCCGCAGCGGCCGCAGCGGCCGGGTAGGGACGCTGCTTTCCCCCCAAGTGGTGCCCAGGCTGGCGGCCGGCTGCGGCGCGAGGCCACACGGGCGCTGCGCCCCGGGCGCGCCCGCCCTGCCCAGCCCAGCGGCCCCGCCCCCGGTGGCGGAATCAGGCAGCGGTGACGTGGTGCGACGCTGACTGGCTGCCGCCCGCCGGGATCGCCGCCGCCAGCAAATTAAGGCGCAGGGCTGCGAGCTCCCAGCTCAGTGTCTCCCGCGCCTTGCCGCGGCCGGGCCTCCTGGCGTCCGCCCCTTCTCCGTGGCGCTCCGCGGGTCCCCAACACCCTGCAGCTCGGGCCACTCGGGCTGTGCCCAGTGGGGGAAGGGAGGAAGGACGCGGGGCGCGGTGTGTGTGGCTGCTGGACCCCTGGTCTTTGCGCAGCGGATGCTCGTCCCCAGCTTCCAGCAGCGCAGACTGTGGTCCTGCGGGGCGTCCCGGTGCTGGCGCGCGGGGTTGAGCCGGCGACTGGTCCTCTCCCGCCCTCTCTGGCAAGTTCCAAGTCGCTGCGCCTCGAGGGCTTTGCGGTGGAGGAGAGAAGTGGCCAGAGTGAAGCTCCTAGGAGGTTGGGGCCGACTCATCTGAGCCCCCGGCTGCGCGCTGGTGGCACTCCGAAACTTTGCGCTGTGTCTCGGTCTTCGGCTCCCCCGGGGAAGCTGGACAGCCGTTCGGCAGACCCTGTCCCCGGCCAGGACCGCGTACTGGGGGCCATGGAGTTCACAGCATCGCCCAAGCCCCAGCTGTCCTCCAGGGCCAACGCCTTCTCCATCGCGGCGCTCATGTCCAGCGGCGGCTCCAAGGAGAAGGAGGCCGCAGAGAACACCATCAAACCCCTGGGTAAGTTGGGCCCCCTGGCTGTCCGCGGTGGGCAGAGGCCGGGTGCCGTGGTCTGTCTGCCCCTCGGTCCCCTGGCTACAGGAGGCCTCCTTTCCCGGCTCCCGCGCGGCGCTTCTGACCCTCCGGCCACAGCCCATACATCGGGGAGGGGAGGTTTTTTCCCTTGGAGGCTCACGTTTCCTTTGGGAATGTCACAGTTTGTTAAATGCAGCCGGAGTCTCATCTCATATGTGCTAATCGCTCTACCTATTTGTCTAGAGTCCCCATGTCAACTCGGACATTTGGGGTGTGGATGTGGGTGTGTAACTTTGCTGGGATGAAGGCATTCAAGGATAAATAATCAACCCCCTTTAAGACTCAACAGGGTTTACTATGCGTGTGACACCTGCTTGTGCATTTGAAGCCAAGGAGACTCTAGGCGAGTTCACAGGAAACTCATTTTGTTTTCCCTCTGACTTCATACACTGTAACCCGCGTCCGTTTCTTACCGTCACCGCTGTGGAATAAGCCAGTTCTTCCCTCGTGAGCCATTTTCTTCACAGAAGCTCTAGACTTAGGAGCAAGACATTGTTTTATAACTGCCATCATTTTCCGTAGAGGCTGGCGGAAAACATGACCGTTTCCCAAATTCCTCAACTTTTAGCTATACTGTTTATTTAACAACCTTGACCATTTATAGAAGACATTAGCCTCTGAGTAAAGGGAGAAAAAGAACTGTGTGTCACATAATCACAAGTGAATTATGTGGGAAAGAAACTGCCGAAGATGTGTCTCAGAGTCTCTTTACAGTTGAAGGAGAAGTCACTGTTCTCATCACCACCCCTTGGGTCCCGGGGAAATAATTATTCCGCACCCTGATCCTCTGGTAGCAACTAGCAAACAGGGTACTACTATTTCTTTTTCACTCTTCCCATTTTTTCCTTCGCTCAGTCCTTCCCAACACCTTAACATCTCAATTGAAAACAACAACGATACAAAAGGTGGAGCATTAGAAGAACAAACATAAGGGGCCTGGGCAGAGAAAGAGAATTAACATCCGCGGAGCAACTCGGAGGCAGGGGGAAAGAAATCGGAAAGTCTCCAGAAAACATTATGGCAAAAACTCGCTCCTCCGAGGCTTCCACTCTGTCCCCTGGTTCTTCCCACCCACCCTTCCTTCCATCTAAATCTAATCCTGCCAAAGAAAGGGACACAATCAAACCAACGCCAACGATTTAGAAGAAAGTTAACCAATCTCAAAGTTAGGTTTGCTGGACTTCCTGAGGTTATCCGCTCCTGTTTCGGGGTCTTCTGAGTCCTTTATAGGTGTCCCCATCACAGCTTGGTAGCTAGCAGGGAAAAGAGGACTTCAGGTTAAAATTCCTGGCAGAAGTACAGAGAGACAGCGGACAGACAGGGAAACATACCAGCTTCCGCTCCATGGTCATTTAAAGTCGCTTCCTTGGTCTATTTCTCAGAGGGGACAAAACCCACCTTCTGTCTAAATTCTGAACTACAAAGTCAGTGACAGCTCACAGAGCCAGCACCACCCTGTTCCTTTATTGCCACACGGATGGTCTGTGAAATGACCACCCCTCCCAGGGCTTTTGAGATAGGTTCCAAAAGAACCAGAAGGCATATTCCCGGCGCTTTCAGGAGCCGGTTTAACAGAGCACAGTTAGTGACTATAAACCAAGGGCGCCCCAAGAGGAACGCGTCAAGGGCCTGTTAAGAGTGATGCAGTGTTTTGAAACCCTTGTGAGATGCTGAAGCAACTGTGGGGTGGAGGTCAAAAGTGTCTCACAATTGCCCATTTAAACGCATGAGGTCCTGGGAAGCTGGGATGGCTCAGTGGGTTAGGCGCTCACTTTGCAACCCGGCCCGTGCGGACCCATATGCTGAACTGGGGAGTGCCCCCAGTTGAGTTCTCTCTCTGTCTCTGTATCTCTCTCTCTCTCTCTCTCTGTCAAAAACAATAATAAAAAAAAATCTCTTAAACACATGAGCTCTGTTTAGAAGAATTGCCTCAGACCACTGCAGCATTCCTTTTTTTTTTTATTCTTGAGATATAATTGACATTTTAATTGTGTTAGAGCATTTCTGTATCATTTTTTTCTTCTTCCACTTGCCCACCCTGACACACTAGTTTAGTCTGGGGTTTACAGGGTTAGCAAATAACACTTGGAAGGCTCCTTGTTAGTTCCTTATTAAGGTATTATGTGAATGTGCTTCTGAAAATATTAGTAGAAAACAAGATTTTGCCAGCATATGGTCCCTTTTCTTTGAATTTGAAAAGATAAGAATAAAATGGTTAATGTGACGATTCTTAATTGAAAACATTTCCTTGAGTTGGATTATTATTGTAACAGAAGAGAAGGTAAAAAATTTCTATGTCCTACTTGCCTGACCCAAGTCAAGGAGAAATACGGGGAAACAAAACATTTTATTTGATATATATATACATTATGCATAGGTACATAGCTACATTTAGAACCTCTTTCACTTCCTTGAGGGCACTTAGAATAATGTTGTTTGGAGATCAGTTTCACATTGTAGATTCAAGTAGTTTCTTTTTTAAGGGATGCAAGATAATTGGGGTAATTACAGAAGTCCCCCTGTATTCCATCAAAGTGACTGCTGTAGTCCCAGGCTCTTATCAACTGTGGAGGAGAATGTTTGGTTTGTAGGCAGCGATATGTCAGCCCGATGGCGGACGGCATTAATATGGCTTTAATACTTCTGCTAGCCTGGATTTCGGTTTGCTTTCCTCACTTCTAGGACCTTTTTTGTCCAGAAATGGCCCAGAGAGCTCACTCCTATAATTGGACAAGCTAAAGGCTGGAGGCTTTCATAAGATCTCAGGACTGGGAAGAATATTGTCAAGTGCCCTAAGCTCACATCTTAAAGCTCAGGAAACTGACAGCCAGGCAGAGACGCGAAGTGAATTAATTGTTTAACCTCCTCCCCACTCCCACCCCCTTTCATTTGGTCTTCTGGAGAGGTGGGGACGTGGGGACCGTGCTAAGCTCACTCCCTGGAGAAAAATCCGTCCTGATTGTCAAAGAAGCAGGCCCCACAGCAGATCCGACAAGCGTCAGAAGTCCAGAACGTGGGAGGGATAGCAGTAGGAATACTTGCTTTGCATCCTTTATCCACTCCTCATCCGTTTATTCTCTAAAGGGGGTTTCAGCAATCATGACAACACACCACGGGCCTGGAACTCACTCAGGTGGCTCCGTAAGCCAGCAGTGGACACGGTACTTCGTGGGAATCTCACGCTTGCTTTAGATAGTGCTGGGCTCTCGCTGCCTTCTTGGAGTTTCCCAGCCTAACTTATCCAAGGTCAAATCCAGGTCCCCATTTCAGGGGTGCTGTTCTCCTGCCTGCATCTCTGCTCCACACTGTTAGCTGTCCTTCTCCAATCTCTTGCAGAACAATTTGTGGAGAAGTCACCCTGCGCCCAGCCCCTAGGTGAGCTGAGCAGCCTGGAGGCTCACGGGGACTTCGGTGGCAGCGGGGGCAGCAGCCCACCTTCCTCGCTGTGCACAGAGCCACTGATCCCCACCACCCCCATCATTCCCAGCGAGGAAATGGCCAAAATCGCCTGCAGCCTGGAGACTAAGGAGCTCTGGGACAAATTCCATGAGCTGGGCACAGAGATGATCATCACCAAGTCTGGCAGGTACCGTGGCCTCGGGGGCGGGGTAAGGAGCCGGGAGGTGGGAATGGCACCCTGGGTGGCTTCGGGCGGTCCCAGGAGTTGAGTGAATCCCCGCTGGTCCTGAGCACCGAGGAAGCTTCGCTCCAGGAGGGCTTCTTTCTGCCGACTTGCTTTTGGAAAGAGCTGCTGAGAGCGCGGGCTGGGCTGGGCTTTCTCAGGATCGGCCCTGGGAGGCCCCGCCCTGGCCTTGGGGAGAAGGGAACCGGGGCTGGAACTCTCGGAGGGCTTGTGGGTGCTGAGTGGGCATCCGGACGGATGGTAGGGACGCTCGAGCCCAGGGTGCGGGGCTGGCGGCTGGGTCTTTGAGGGAGGCCAGAGCTTCCTTTTTTGAATTGTCCTCAATTTGCAGAAGCGGCCAGCTCCCGATTAATACCAAAGTGAAAAGCTGGGTGGCAGCGTGCAATTCGACACGACCACACGCAGTCTGGGTAGGATGGAGCTCTGTGGCCGTTAGCCCTGTCGCTGTCTGGGCAGGCTCCGGGCAGGCAGGAAGCCACGGTGCACGCTCCCCCAGCCTGGGGACAGGCTTCAGAGCTGAGTGCCCGCCGGGCCTGCTCATTCCAGCTCGCAGGACTCTGGGCACTACCCTCAGGGGCCCCCGAAACCCACCCGAGAAGCAGGCTCTCTCTGGCTATGGCACCGGTGAGGTCTGTCCAAGGAGAGGGCGTTGCACAACTCTGGTGGCTGGGGATCCCGCTCTTCCTTTCTCGGGCACTGGGAGCTCCTGCTGATTCTCTGTCTCCCTGTCTCAGGAGGATGTTTCCTACCATCCGGGTGTCATTTTCGGGCGTGGATGCAGAGGCCAAGTACATAGTACTGATGGACATCGTCCCCGTGGACAACAAGAGGTACCGCTACGCCTACCACCGGTCCTCCTGGCTGGTGGCTGGCAAGGCAGACCCTCCGCTGCCGGCCAGGTTTGTGCCTCCAGATTTCCCCTCCAGCCACACGTGTATTAACCCTGCGGGCAGAGCGGCTCCTGCCCCGGTTTTGTGGGAATTGTAAGCAGGTCTGCTCTTAGAGCTGTCAGCTCTCCTAGCCCGGACACTCCAGGACTGACCACACAAAACATGAGCAGGTCTGAGGAAGGCAGAGTTTGTGCATGAGCGGGGCATGGCCTTTTAATTTTTCTCTCCTCATATTTCATTTCAAAGTTTTCCTTAAACTTCAACAGGAATATCCGTTAGAAATCTGGACCCGTTTCATGTGACAGGCGTCAGTTCTAGTTGGCTCCTTCACACCAGACTGAACGGACCTCCTGGTGGAGTGGCTGCCCTAAAATCCTTCTCAGGATAGTGCATTTAAGGGAAGTGGTTGCTGATAGTGAATCTGCGTTAACAGTGTGGCGTTATCTGCACATAATACAGATCATTTTGGTAAAATGTGGTGGTTTTGACCAGTGGAGGGCTCAGAGATTTTAAGTAAGAAAAGCAAACTCTATTTTTACCGCTGGCATAATAAGTTTAGTGGGTGAATGTAATTCAACATCAGGTTAACATTCTTTTACATAAAATATTACTCAAGTAATATATTACGATCATATTTTTTTATTGTTTTCAACAGAGAGAAAGACAGAGAGAAAGGGGAGGGCCCAGAGCAGCCTCCATAGTGGTAAACTAGTTTTTTATATAGTTTCGAATATGTTTTATCTTTGGGCTATTCACTGGTAATTGTGGGTTTTTTTCAGAGAACTCTGTTTAAAACCCACATTTAAACCTTTATTGTTGCTGTTTTGCCCAATTGAGCATTCTGGAAGAAAAAAGAATGTGTATTTGCATATGTGAATAGTAATAGCTGAACTCACAGGAATCTAACTTCATACTTTATTACCAAAAAAAAAAAAAAAAAAAAAAGAATATGAGCTCACTTTCCATTTAGGTTTCTAAAACCAGGCCTCATAGCCTTTGTCCTATGACTATCTAATTTTAAAATTAGTTGAAAGTTCATGATCAAAACCAAGAATTTATTTAATGATATAGATTTAAGAACTTGCAAATTATGGCTGGTTCTATGTAAGTGTCTGGTCTGGGGTCTTTGTAAAGGCACAGAACAACGAAGACTCATTCCACGCACAGTTCAGGTGGCATATAAAGCTCACGTAGCTGATCAAATTACTGAGCCTACATACAGATACACACCAGAGAAAAGACTCAAAGAAGCTTCTCAGAGTTCTCCAATCTCACAAGAGATTAGGAAGGACGTCGCCCCAACGCTTCCAGATCAGTATATTTAAAGCAGATTAAATAACAGGGCTAAGAAAAAACCCTTATTTGTTATTCTTTATAAATTGAGCACGATTCACCACTTTATAATAGATACTAAAAAGAATATAGTTTTATTTACTATTAAATAGCTGATTTATGTTACTCTAGCTTTTGAGAGAGACAGAGAGGGAGATTTTCAGCAAATTCCTAACCATTTTTACAAACAACCCCTCTTTCTTTCTTTCTTTTTTTTTCTCCTCCTTTCAAAGTCTTTCCTCTAAGAAGTTAATCAGTATCTGAAGGTACGTGGAACTGGTGGTGCAGGCCAGCGGGACTTTGGAAATATGACATGCCTTGTTTATGTTACTAATCTGTTCTGGTTGGGAAAGGAAAGCACGTACCAATGCACTATCTTAGCTGAAGCATGTTGAAGCTATTGCTGGAATTTTAAGTCCCAGGGGCCGTGAGGGAGGAGGGGCTTCCTGTGTGCTTTTTCATTCATCCTAGTTCAGCTTATTGATATTGATTTTAGATAAACCTGTTTAGGGCCTTGTAGGATAAAAATTTTCTAGATCGTGGAAGCAACTAGTCTTTATTATTATGAAAAAGAAATTGTGCTATATTTTCTTGTCCCATAAAAGAAAGGCAAGGAACTTGGTAGATGATCATTTTTGTACTGATGGTAGAAATTCCTTGTGGTCCTGGTCCTTTGAAGCATTTTATTTCAGACTAAACTTTCATCAGTAAGTCATTCCTAATCAGAAGAAATAATACTTGACCATATCATCTACTCATAATCATGGACAAGATATTATGCTCTGTTTCCATATTAGACATTTTATTTTCTTTAAAGTAATTGATATTTAAGTAAATTAATCTTTACTAACGTGATTACATGTGGTGAATTGATAAAGAGAGAACGTTTCATGAGCTTCTAGGACCTTAAATATTTTTGAACCTTTTTTGGAGGGGTGTGTGGGATGTGGTGATGATTTTTAAGAGAACTGTACTTATAATAATATAACCATGAAGGAGTGATGCTTGATAAATATTATGGTTAAGTCATCAAAGAATACTTCAATTGAAAAGCAATTTTGACTTAAAAAAAAACAAACCCAAACAGACAAACTAATACCGAAAGACTTCAAAGTTCTTAAATGGGTTAGTAAGATTGTTTAGTGCTGTGAGCCTTTTTTGTGCTTTGGTTCTGGGAGGCTTTGTTTCAGTATATGCACCCAGTCCTCTGTGTGACAAACCATGGCAAAAACTCCTTGTTCTTTACATGAATATTTCAAGGAAAGGTTTTGTGACTACTTTTTCTTGCCTTTGCACCAATCATAATATTTATGTTTAATGATAGTTATGAAGATACAAAATTTAGATGTAAACAACCTGTTACAATGATATAGGAATTTGTCCCATTGACCCAAGGATATTTCCTGCCCCTCTTATTAGTTCTGTAATCTCCCATGACTTCATTAAAGCTTGTGTAGGTGAATACCAGGACTGGATTTATAAAGAATTGTACTTAGCGTGATAGTCGCAGGTAGGACAAATGGTCTGCATTTATCTGTGAGTGAGGAAAAGATTGTCTTGCCCATAGCAGCTGATCAATACATGATAGATGTTCGATAAGTACATTTTTCCCCATCAAAGTTTTTTATTTATTTATTTATTTTTGCTTAGGTGTTTTATAGATAAATACATGAATAATTTGAAGCTTAACCAGCTTGTTTTCACTCTCATTTTGTGAGTAGTTAACTATTAATAGATGATGAAGAAAGTAGTCGTGTTTAAGGTACTGGGAAGGGCAGCAGATTATAATCTGTGGACTATTAGAAGTTCCCCAGGTCACTGTCTTAAAATTACCCTGTCTTGTATTTAGAAACAGCACAAATTTTATACTGAATCACCTTCAACTTTAAATAAATGGATTCTCTGGAATTATTTCCTCTTTTAAATGTTTTGTCTGCACTGCTTTTTAGCAATGCTTATGCTAGGAACTCATTATGCAATTAGGATTATTAAGCAATTAGTATAACCTAGTCTGTCTTTTGAAAATACTTATAACAAGATTTTGCATTTGACAGAAGTACCCCAGCAGTCAATTGGATAAAAACAAAAAAAAACCCAAACATCTTAAAAAGAAAAATGGCTTGCTCAGCAGGTAATAGAAATAGAATGTTGTTAAGTATTGGTATGCAACAAGCATATTTACATGTTTCAGAGTTATTTTGGTATTGCCGTATTATTAAATTTGAGGTTATATGAGCACATAAAACTCACCATTTATATGAGGTTTCTGTGTTCCAATCAGAATCTTCCGTAGCCCACAGAGAACAGATTTTTTAAAATGTCTCAATAAAATGTCTCATAATTTTCTTAGGCTGTATGTACACCCAGACTCCCCTTTTACGGGTGAGCAGCTACTCAAACAGATGGTGTCTTTCGAAAAGGTGAAACTCACCAACAATGAACTTGATCAACATGGTCATGTAAGTACAGCGCCTCGGACGCTCGGATTCCCTGGGGTGGAGCGGAGACGTTGCATAGAACTTCCTCTGAGTCTCTCCCTCTTTCCCTCTGCTCCTCCCATGCCCTCCATGTGAATTGTTCTATGAGAACATTCATGTATTCTTCAGGGAACCTTGACTGTGTGTCATTTCTATGCAAGAGGGATGGGACCTTCTGCACCATGGACTTCCCAAGACCTCAGCAACCGCTTTTCTACCTGCGCCAACTAAACAAAGGGAATGGGCATTGGAAGCTACAACAGTCTGTTTTTTGGGTTAGGCATCTGAATTCTGTTACTGGTACATCAGATGACAAAGCATAAAGGGAGTGGGGCTGAGACCTGCTGTGGGGGGTTTTCCAATGTGTGTTCTATAGAATAATTCATGTGAGATACAAAAGAACAAAGGGGTTTTGTATCCAAATGAGCTGGGAAAGTGCTGTTGACTTTGTAGAATGTCTTATGAATATTAAAACACAGAGAAGTCTTGCAGTTAAAAACACAACCAGTTGATTTTGTGTCAGTAGGAGTTCATCAAAATGTGGAAGAAAGAGAAACCGGAATTTTGAGCTCTTATAGCTACTAGAACAAACAGCCCACAAGCCTTTGCACATTTGAAAGGACCACTTTTAAAGAAACTATCTGTGATGTTATTCCTTGATCTTAAATGAAGATTTAAGTTTTTTCTTATGTCAGTATTAGAAGGCAAATGTTTGCTTTTGTCATTTCAAGTTTATTCCAATTTTATAACTGAACATAGCTATCCTGAACTCCTTAGAATATACACATTATACAAAGATATGGCTTTTTAAAAAAGTTTAGTTCAGTTCCTTTGCATCTCTCATTTGTTTGTTCTTCTGATTCAAGTTTGGGATTGCAAAAAGAGGGCGTGTACAAAATTCAATACCAGTTTATGCCTCTGTGTGTCTCTCAGCACAGAGAGAGTGATTCTGTATCAGTAATTGCATAGCGATTAGTATTCGACTCCCCTGAAGTCAACCAGTGGGAACACTCAGCCACCACACCCACGTTACCCAGGAAAACAAAGGAGTCATTCGTTTTCAGTTCAGCTGCATGCACTTGAACCTGGCCCTGCCACAGTTTATATTAGTAAACCACCTCCCCTAAGAGCCAGGCTCTTTGCTAGGCCTGTGGGGCAAAGGACATACAATATGAGCGCTGTTGTTCCAGGTAAAACGGACCCAATTTTGCAGATTAAAGTAGCTGTGTGGGTGGTGGTGGTGGTGGTGGGGGGGAGATGTGGAAAACATCTCATATCTGCAAGTGAACTTGATTGCTCAGATTTCATTATGGCAAGTTACTATATTTTATTTAAAAGATATATGAAAAGATACTCTTGTTACCAAGGGTATGCTTACGGTATGATTTCTAAGTATTGGACTTTTCTTAACTATGGAATGGAAGATGGCCCTCACTATCACTCATGTTCAGTTTATAACTGGAAGCGGGGAATCAATGAAGCTGTCGGAAATTGTATCAACAATAACAATACAGTTCATATTTACCGAGCACTTCCTGTTTGCTACGTATGTGATTTACAAGTGTTCCACCCTCTAATCCTCACTACACCTTGTGAGGTTCATCCTGGTTTTGCATCACTTGCCCCAAGATTATTGAGCTAGAAAGTAGCAGATTCAGTATTCTCACAGGGTCTGCCATTCTAAATTGTTTTATCCACCTCCCCCCCTCCACCATAAATGATAATCTGTCCTCTTAGAATATATAATTTCTTACTTTAGAAAATTTAAACCTACATCCTTTGGTCTAACCTGACTAAAAAGCAAAAAATACTTTAAAGATTTAATTAAAAAAATAAATAAGTTTAGCCTTCAGGTGACTTTGGCCCTATCATTTTAGAAAGGACATTGAAAGTTCCTTGCATTATTTGCAGTTGTTTTTTAAAACGTGATTCACATGGATGACTCTGCAATATCCTGTAAAAATGATTTGCTTTAGCAATGCAAGGGGTAGATCCTACTCTTGAAACTGAACTTGAAACTGTAGATTTTATGGTTCTTTCTTTGCCCCATTGTAATTTGGCCTGTTTAGCAATATCAATACATCAAATTCAGGATTCCTTATTTCTTTATTGTAGATAATTTTGAACTCAATGCACAAATACCAGCCGAGGGTGCACATCATTAAGAAGAAAGACCACACGGCCTCATTGCTCAATTTGAAGTCTGAAGAATTCAGAACGTTCATCTTCCCAGAGACAGTTTTTACGGCAGTCACTGCCTATCAGAATCAACTGGTAAGTGCGCTGTTCACAATTCATTTCCTGAATAAGAAGGATTTAGGAGGCTCTTTCGTTCTCTTGGAGAGAAGGACTGTCATAGTACTGAAAATGGAAGTTGCCTTTGGAGAGAGCTGTTGAGTATCAGCCCTAGGACCTCTCCCTGTGTGGAGTGACTACGGCTCAAGGTTATGAAGGTCTATCTATTACACTGTCTCTTCTAGAATCTTGATATTCCTGGTCAGGTTTGCTCACTGCCCATTTTCCCACCCAAACCTGCCCCTATCTGGCTTCTCAAGTTTTCTTCTCAAGAAAGTTACCTGCTTCCTTTTCCTCTTTCTGTCAGAGCCTCATCATATACATTACTGTACATTCATTGCTCCATAAAATTTAGAAGCTCAGCTTTTCTGCTAAATCAGTATACATATTCTAACCAATTGCCCAAACTACTAACACTTCAGATGTTTTGAGGCTTATTTATGTACCTGTAACTTAGGGTATGATAATTCCGGTGGAATGATTTTAAATGTATCATATGTAAACAGTGTGTTTAATTAACATCAAGGTATCTAGTTTATAATACTGAGTTAAATATTTTCTATTCTCTGTTGTGTATCACATTTAAAATGTATGCATTTCTTCATCCATAAGGTTTTGTTTAATTTAGTTAATGCTTATCAAAGTCTTACTAAGGACTGGGTGCTGTTAGATACTTCCTTATATAGTTTCTTCTTCCAGGGTCAGCATGACCTTGAAGACTGGGATAATAATAATGCTATTCTATAGTGAGGAAGCTAAAGCTAAGAGAGGATAAGTAACACTTCCATAGTCAGGAAAGCCCAGAAGTAGAATTTCTTTTGATGTCTCAAAAAAAACCAAAAAAAAACGGGACTCACATTGTCAGTTTGCTTGATAAATCTCATTGTTTGTACCTGTGCTAGGTCTTTGTGCCTTGCTTTCCTTTGATTAGTTATGGGCAGCCAGGACTGTTGCTCTACCCTGTCTTGATGTTAAATCGTGGTTTCTAACTCTCAGGTGCTGCCTGACAGGTGACTCAGGGTCTAGAGTGGGATGGACAACCAGAGGAGATAGTGTTTCATCTCAGGATGAAGCTGAAATCCCAGGTGGCCCCACGCAAATAAGGAAATGGGAGCCCAGTGAATGGATGTGGGCCGATGGCTGGAGTGGATGTGTGTCTGTGAGGTGTAAGACCTATAATTTTAGTACAAGTTGAGTAGATTTCACATTACCACTGTGGGTGCCATTTTCCTTCCTTGTAAACGGGGGCTGAGAACTGCCCAGACCTTCTTAGGGAATTCCTGTGAGGATCAAATGAGACGCTGTAAGCGAGCATGCCTTTGGACACGTGAAGCGGGCTATAAATAAGGCATGTACTTATTATTGGGCTGTTTCTGGGATGTCCAAAGATGACCTGTCACCATTTGGATATTAAAATGTTAGTGACATATTTTTTAATGAGATAAATGAATGCAAAAAATGTTATCAGACTAATCATCTTAAAGTATAAGGGCAAAGTATAACTTCTGAATTATCTCTAAGGTAACAACACATGAATGGGAAGGAAGATCCAGAGGATGCCCAAGCTACATAAATGTGGGTGTAGATTGAAGCCCACAAAGGCCTAAAATACTAATGCTATGTCTCTGAGAATATGGAACCTTAACACTAACAATTCCATTTTGAATTTATTTGTGGATGCATGAGATGCAGATATTGTAGGTTAAGAAAATATTTCTGAAACATCCAATTCATTTTACATGAGTTGAATTTGTAGCTCTTATAGATAAAACATTAGATTTATACGGTAGACTCTCTGTTAACCAAACTCAAGCAGCTGAACCTCTCAAGCTTGAGATTTTGCCGGTTGCTTGAGTTCTGGTTAACAGAGAGTCTACATACATTTATCCAGCATCTACTGATCCCCAGGGGTGCTGATAAACTGAGATTCTGTTGTACTAATATTTCTCAGAAACCTTGTTGATATTTGAAAATTAAATAAGAATCTGTGGAAACTTTATTACTTTTATCAGAATTCTCTGTAAGGAGAATCAAAATAAGAATAGCTAAATTTTTTTTTTTTTTAAGTGAAGATTCACAGATAGAACAAAATTAAAGGAAGTTTCTAAGTATAGCACCTTCAGTTTGGTTTAATAAGTAAAGGGGCAATTGTGAATAAAGATTGGCAGGATCTCCCATATCATATAAACTGGAATAGGAGGTTATGATCTACATAATTATAATGATAACTAATATATTTAGGTACATACTTTGTGCAAAGCACCATTTAAAGTGCATTGCCTTTTTTAATCTTCACAATGATATTAGGTGATAGGAACAACAATATTTTTATGTTACGTTTTTACATCTGGGAACATTAGGTACAGAGCTAAATAGCTCACCCAAGGTGACCTTGTTGCTTCCCTCACAGATTTGAATCTAGACGGTTGGGTTCAAAAGTCAGTGTCCTTAACCTCTAAGAGTATCTGGGATCCTCTCAGCTTCATTTTATTTTTTCTTTTCAGTAAGTGCTCACTGCTTACCTGCTGTGTGCAGGGAGCTGATCACACTGTGTGATAGTCAGTGTGACGAGATGGCAATTGTTCTAAACTGGCTGTCAGAATATCTATGGCGCCAGCTGCATCTAATAGGAACCAATTATTTTAATGACATAATCTCAACAAAATCTTGTTTTTCCCCTCACTCAACTTTTTATTTAGAACATTTTCAAATATCTAAAAATTAAACAAATGGCAAAATGAACTCCATGTATTCTCCACCCAGATTCAAAATTGACATTTTGACGTATTTGCCTTACCTCCCCTGCACCATTTCTCTGTCTCTGTACGGATCCATGAGTTCCCCTCTCCCTTAATCATTTGGAACCAAGTTGCATGTACCTGTAAATACTTCTTTAGGAATATACCGACAATAAGAATATTATTTTTGTAGCCACAATATCTTTATCACAGCTAAAAAAAAATTAATAAGAATGATCCCTTAATATAACCTAAAATTCAATTCATATTAAAATTTTAAGGATGGACTAACAAATATCTTTGATAACCATTCTTCTGCTTCTGAACTAGGATCCAGCTAAAGTTCGTGGTTTGGATTTATTACTTTGAATTTAGAAAAATCTTTCTACATTTTTTTTCTCAATATTTCATTTAATTCTGACACTAATCCTCTGAAGAAGGCTCCATGAGCCACATTTTGTAGATGAAAAAAACTGAAGTTCTGAGCAGTTAAATTATTTGTCCAAAGTCACTAATCTGGTAAGTGACATAACCATCTTCTGGGTCTCAATTTCTCCTTTTTGGTGGCTTCTTGCTAGACTGCATGGGCAAGGAAATTACCCCTGACAGTATTAAGGTTTGGGAACTGAATTTGAAAATGTTGCCAAATGAAAATCATCAGTTTGTTTCTATAGATCACCTTTAAAACTATAATCCCCAGCACAATGCCATATATATATATATATTTTTAAATTCAACTAATAGTCAAAGATTTGATTTAGTATACTATAATAAGCCAGTTTTGAAGTGGTTTATAAAGCTCATAAGACTAATTAAAATTTATGTTCAATAAACATATATGGGGCTACTAAATCAATTTGGGGATTAATATTTTCACTAGTCTTATGTAATTTTCCAAAGTTTTCCTTGATTCTTTCTAGGCCTTCTCACATCTACTGCTTTTTCATTATTATATCGTGTTTCTGTACTGACTTGCCTATAGCAAACATATAATAAAATAAATATGTAGTAAATAAATTAAGTATGTACTAAGTATAATACAAATATTAGAATTTTTCTATGTGCAAAGAACAGAAAGAAGAAAGGAAGAAAATTTAAGTCATATTCAGAATCACCTTCATAAGATTTTAAACTTTAGATAGGACTATTACTTTTCTATCTATTAAAAGCCAAATCAAAGTTTCCAATAGCATTTGTGAAAGAGCTTCTCATTTATTGTGACTGGTAGTTTTATTTATAAGTAATGAAAATGGGATGTTTCTGCCATTTTTTTCCCTCTGGTTTTGGCAAGGCAATGATTGCATTTGTCTACATTATTAGATAAAAGCTAAATACATTACACTTTCAACAAACTATTTTATAATTTGAGATTTAAAGGTCATACATTGTTTTTGAGCAGACGGTCCACCTCTGCAGAGTTGAAGTGTAGGTCAGGTTTCATTTTTAAATGCCTTTGGACAGATCTTTTTCCTGATAATTGGAGAAATGTTCTCCGAGGGCCAATTTCACCGTGTGACTGGCACTCTAGCTAAATATATTCAGAGACTAGTGGAATAATAGCCACTGGAAGAGTCCCCTCTCTTATGTACAACTGGCAGTGTAAAAAATGTGCCTTCTGGTTTGCATACATTTATCTACAGTTAAAGGAGATGTTCCAAGAGTGAGGTTTTTGGTTAGGGCATGCGTTGCATCCTATATTATTAAGATAATATATGAACAAGTTGGTATATTTTGGCCTGAGTTAGTCAATAATTTGCGTATATATAGATACAGACTAAACTACAGGATTTCTTAAGCCCATATTGCTGTGCTTCCTTGTGAATGCTTTTCCCTCATGAAATGAAAAACATTGCTGCTTTTAAAATTTACTTTTGAATGGCAAGCCCTCCTGGTCATTTGGCTTACACAACGTTCCCTACGTATTGTTTGGTAGCTGACTCCTTTTGGGTTCTCCTAGTATTGCCTTTGACACGGGGATATTGTTCAACAGCGTTGCAAGCTGCAAGTGTTCTATATTAGGGAGCAAATGGAATGGTGTCCAACTGAAGTCATTGCCTGTAACTCAGGTCCCTTCTCATCACTTTGCCGATGTGTGACTTTAGTTGTCCCAAATTTCATAACAGGGTGTAAAACTATAGATTCAGAAGTGAATTTCTTTCTATACAACTACTGGTTTTTATTTGAGTGTCCACAAAATAAAATCTATGCCTGACCTTTAAAATTTCATGATTACCTAGAATGTTAAAATTTTTCTTCTCTTTTTTAAAAAAAGATTTATTTATTTATTTTTATTGTTTGAGAGAAGGTGAGAGAGAGAGAAGCAGGGAGGGCTCAGAGCTGTCTCCATAGTTGGACGTCATTAGTTGTGACATCATTTCATTCCACACAGGTGGATGTGGGGCTGTGTGGGGTGGGAACTGAACTGGCGTCCTCCCTCACGAGAGGCAAGAAACTTTACCGTGGGGCTCCATGGTTACCAGTTGTGCCGCAGTTCAGCATCTGGGGTTGCAGGATCTGGGGCCAGGATTTGATCCCCCGACCTTGCAATTGCAGGGCAAGCACTCAACCTGCTGAGCTATCTCGGCATCCCCTAAAAAGTCTCTTAAGATCGAAAACAAAATAAAATGCTTTTTATGTAAACTCAAGACATGTTTCACCTAGTCTATCATTGGTAAGAAGTCATTATTTCAGACTGCTTGCTCTTGAAGCAGAGCTCAGCTCAGTTTCTGGGTGCTCATTGTTGACACCCGCAATGGATTCAGAGTCTAGTGATAGAGCAAGGAGCACACTAGTCTCATTAAGAAGCTTAAGCCACAGTCTCTGTGCTGCTGGTCAGTACTCCATAAAACCTATTCAGGATTCTAGTGTTAATCCAGGGCACCTGTACAATTTTAGTAAAAAGAGATCCATTCAGCATTTTTCCCCCCAATTTCCAAAAGCATTTATTTTCCTTGGAATTAGATAAAATGACTTGTAGAGAAAGTAAATACCTGGTTATTGTCTTGAGCTCCTTTTCTAATTAATGCACTAAAACAGGGGTGTCCAACCTTTTGCTTCCCTGGACCACATTGGAAGAAGAATTGTCTTGGATCACACATAAAATACACTAACACTAATGATAGCTGACAAGCTACAAAAAAGGTTGCAAACAAATCTCATAGTGTTTTAAGAAAGTTTATGAATTTGTATTGGGCTGCATTTAAATCTGTCCTGGGCCACGTGGGTCCCATAGACTGCAGGTTGGACAAGCTTGCACTGAACTTATATCTTTGCTATAACCAATTGGTAGGTCTAGGTGTACGAGAGCACCTTGTACTATTCCCTAAATTTTCCTATAGCCTGAAATTTTATCAAAATATAGAGGAAAAATGTTACCATTAATACTCCTGGGGCTAATAAAAGAGGGGCTTAAAAGATATTGGAAATAGAAAATTCTAATAATGAAAGACAATTCCAAAGAAATCTGAAAATTTGTGTTGAATTTAATTTACAACCTCATTCGAAGTTATGGCAGGACTATTAGATCTGGTGACATACCAGCAGAACAGCACTCACACATATGTAAGAATAATTATTCTCTGACAGTTCTACAAGCATCACGTTCTGAGCCAATAGTCTTTACCCTTTGGAAATATGAAGACCAACAAATAACAATTTTCAAAATCCTTTTCAGGGACAAAGTGGATGAAAAGTCCTTCTTTGATCATTATAACACATAGATAATACCTCCTATCCTTTCAGTATGTAAATACTCAATGCTTAATATGGTTCACATTTAGAGGGTTGGGTGTAAAAGGACTTCTTTCAAAGTTCTTAGTTTTTCCATCAGATGTGTTATCTGCCATGCTCTCAAGAACATTTATTCAAAGGCAAATCATTTGCATTTGAACTTTATAAATGGGCTTATAGGAATTGAGCCCCAAGGAAGTCTTAACTTGATTGCTCTGCCTCACAGTTGCAGTTTGAAATTTTCATCTGGGTTTGGCTCACCCTGAAGGTCACTGTCACTGTGGTGGTACCACCCTCTTCAGGGCACTGAAATCGCTTCCTGTTCTGGTCGGCTGCGTACCCTCTGCCTGCGCCTGCCATGGGATTTTAAGCCCCATTAGGGCAGGGACCCCGTGTTCTGTACCTTGGTACCATCTAGCCTTTAGTAGAGAGCATGACAAGTCCTTAATCCTCATTAACTACTTGTTGATGAATTACTGTGAAAGCAGTTTCATGAACTGTAAAGCACTTTAGAAATACAAAGTATTTTAACTTATAATTATTCCGTAGAAAGAGACACATCTTCTGTCTTTGAGGACTGGTAATCTTGCTAGTGTTTTGTAATCTTAAAATTTACTGATTGCTTGGGCTCCAGAAGACTTGTACAAATTTATTTCAAACAAATAATTTTCTCCTTCAGCCTGAAAACTGACCTTCCAAACTAAACCCTAGTCTAAGAGAATGGCTGACACAGACTTCCACCCTTTAGGAACCCGCAGCCATTAAAGCAGTGGCTGTGGGTAAGAGAGGGTTCTCCATAAACTCCCGAGGGCCACACTTCAGAGGCAAGTTCACGGGTTCCTGTGCATTTCTTTATATTCATTAAGAATAAATTTCTTATTTATCTAACTTATGTACCTCCCTGCTTTACCATTTTTCCATTAACTAAGCAGCAAAGGAAATTAGCAAGTTTTTTTTGGCTGTTCGTGTTCTAAAAATGAGTATTTCTCAGGCATTATCAAGTACTCTTAAAAGTTATTAATGTTGTCAAAGAGTTGATCTTATAACTTGCCAGGGTTAATGATAGAGAAGTGCAGTCTCTCTGGTCAGGACAATGTGAGAAGTTCTATTTTAAGTGAGGTAAATGTTAGTAGCTTCTTTGCAGCTTGTACATTGGTTTGCTCACATTAAGAATGAAACAGAAAAAAATAAATGCCTGTCTTTTGTAATAATAAAAGCAATTATTTGGTGTCAGGAGCTTAAAATGAATGGTAGATACACTCTGATCAGAGGAAAAGTTGCTTTCGGGCAAAACAGCATTTCAAATTGTTTTCTGTTTTCCTTACTTTGAAAGAGGAAGGGGTGCCTCAACCTATCACTCTTTTTTCCAGGTTAAGATGATTTTGTGTGTGTCTCTCTAAAGGTTAGCAGAGGTTCTCATGTTGATAGGAATGAGCTGTGATTCTTTAAAGGTACCTGTGGTTCTTTTTCAGATACTGCCTAGCTGTGTCTTAGGCTTCCTAGATTCCTTTCAGCTCTAACACTTAGGAATTTTGCAAGTCACGTCTCTTTTGGTTTGTAACCTAATCTATTTTTCTTTGGAAGCGCAGTACGTATGATTGAATGGGTCTCTCTACCTTAATACTAATAATTGTGGGAATTATGATTAGCACAGCACAGACTCTTAATACTGCATAGCATGGTTTTTATTAGGACATGTTTTATTTTTTCCCACATAAGGATAGAGTCTATAAATATCATTGTATGGGAGGATAACAAAAGACTGGCTAATTTGATTCTAATTTAGTCAGAAGGAGGAACAGAAAGAAGAGGGAATGTGACATAAATGCACGGCAGAAAGCTTTATAGTGTGTGTGTGTCACGTATCTCTAGTATTGAACATGGAGCCATTATGGGCCACTTTATCCATTATGGTGTGTGTATGTATATACTGTGGTATTAACAAACGATGTTGCCACATCAGCATGCGGTGGCATTCTTGTTTTTATTCTCCATTTTCCACCAGTGCTGGCCTTCTTGTCCCCCAGGGGGCTCCTACCCTTTCACTCCTCTCCCAGCTACCTCACCCTGCAGCCCCGCTGCTCATGAGCGTCCCCCATCTGTAACTGTCTCTATCGATGGACCTCCAGCCTGTCCTCAGATACTGCCTCCTCCCTGAGGCCTTCCCCAACCATCCCACCAACTCCCTCCCTCCTGTGAACATCTCTAGAGATGTCAACCTTTCTCATGACATGGAGAGACATTCGATATTCTTGGCGCTTCCATGATGGAGAATGAACAAATGTTTCATTTCTGATTTTATTTCCTGGACTTCAAATGATACTGTGTTGTTACCCATTCTCCCCTTTCCAGATAACCAAGCTGAAGATAGATAGCAACCCTTTTGCCAAAGGATTTCGGGACTCCTCCAGGCTCACTGACATTGAGAGGTAATGAGAATTTTCTGTTTACTTTTCTTTTGTCCAGATAAGATAAAGAGAAGAGTGAGTTTGTAAGAACACACTCCTTTCAACGCCAAAAAAACCAGAGCCTTACTGTATATAGTCTCCTCTTCTCTTGACCCTCCTTACCCTCCAGTTGTAAACCCTATAGATACGCAAGTGCTTAAGCTCTGACAGATTCTGCAGCTGGTTCCATTCTCTGCTCAATTTCTGAGTGAAGTGGTTTCTTTGGTCAGGATATTTGTTCAAGCAAAAGCTAGGGCTTCTTTGTTATCAAAGCTGCCGTCCTCTTGATGATATTAAGCTCCATGTCTTGCGTGGCAATCTGCAGAGAAATGGAATCCTGATAGCCTTTGCCTTCCGGACTGGATATGTTTGCTAACACGAAGAGTATAGTTGGGAATTCTGAAACAAGGAGATGTAATTTAATCGGAGGCACATATTTAACCTATAGCTTAGACTGCTTATGTTTAACAGGAGAGAGATCAGATCTCAGGACCTTGAAAAACATAAGTGACAATCATGTGCCTGTAACTTTACCCACTTTTAACTTAATGAAAATGGTTCACACAGTGTGAGGTTGTCTCTGTGATGAGTAATACTATTAAGATCCATGATTTGCCCAATAGGAAAGTAAAAGAGTGTGTTTTTCAAAAAACAAGAGTTTTCAACCTGTTTATTTGTATCTCTTACCCATACTGTGTAACTTTCTGTACTTTTTCTTTTTCTTTTTTTTGAGTAAGAACATTTAAGTTCTACTCTCAGCAGATTTCAACCATACAATATAGTGTTATCAGTTCTAATCACCAAGTTATGTAGTAGATCCTCAGATCCCATTCATCTTCTGTGCTTATTATTTTATGTGGCCTGCAGTCTTTATTGACAGCTGGGATATCCTACCACCGGCCCTCTGGTTAATCTTATCTCCAGATCTTTGTGTGATTTCCTTACCAACCACTACACTTGCCACACTTCATTACCTACCATGTGGTCATATCTGCTGACTGCGGTACTTCTCCCCAACTTGTCCTGCAACGCAAATTAAGGGATAATTACATGTTTTAGCGACATCAATCTGATCCTTCCCTAAGCCTTCCCAAATGGCAGAGCACAGGGGACTGGGTCTAATTTTGGGGAGCAGATATGGAGGATCAGTGGAGACACAGAAAAACCTGCAGAAGAGGCGGAAAGTTGGGCAGGAACTGTGGGACTTGAGTAGAAAAGAAGTGAATTAGTTGGAGAGCTTGACAAGTGGTTGAGATCAGGGAGAGAAACTTGGTCTCGTGGTTGATGACCCATTGCAAAGACAGAGAAAAGGCAAATGGGCAAATGGGATGTAAGTGGGCAGATGGGCCTTGAGACCCAAGTCAGGGAGAATGTGGTTCCCCACAGAGTGAGTAACAAATGAGCCCGTTTACAAGGGCTGCTCTTGTGTAGGCATAACCTTTTTCATCTATTTCTGGAGTGGCAGAGGCACTGATTCAGACTGGGTTTATGCAGATGCATTATAATCAGAGAACTTCTCACTTTTAGTCAGGTGTCAAGCAAGAATGAGGATGGTGGATCAGTAATGACGCACTTTGATAGTGTACATCATACCTTCTGCCTCAGATAAGGGATGAGCGTGTTATATATTGGGAGACAAAAGATGGAGGTTAGAGTCCCAGCTCTGTGTCTTACTGGCTGTGTGGTCCTGGAGAAGTTACGTAACTGAGTCTGTTTCCTCATCTAGAAAATGGAGAAAATAGCCCTCCCTACTCACTTCAAAGGTTTATTCTGAGAGCGAAGGAAGATGACATTGGTGAAAGCAGTTTCTAAATCTAAAATAATTGTAAGTTCCTCATCCTATGAGCTGAGCACAGTTTTTGCCCCATCTAAGTCTACTTCTAATCATCTTAATAAACTGCTCCTAGAGTAAAAATAGCCCCTGAGTTGCACATGTGCTCATGAGATAAGCGTACCCAGACTGTCCTTTTAGAAGGACAGATTCGATAATGCATGCAACACATTTTCCACTTACTGAATAAGCATCCTGTCGTGGGGAGCGCTCAGTGTACATGAAGCTAAGTAGCTTTCAATCATCACAGGGCCAAGAGAGCATCTTATGTGACCAGCTGAAAGTTTGCAAGATGACCTAAGTAGTGTGAAATTGGCCAAGGTTTTAGATTTCATTTACAGATGTTTAAGTCTGAATTTTTCCTAAACAGCCTTTAGGGATGGGACAAATCAGATCAATTGATCTTTGGAGACCTAAAGAAATTAAATTAGTCTGGAGTCAGTTACCGCACTAAACCGTCTGGTAATTGAATTGCTCCTTGTAACTGATTGAAAACAGCCCCATCTGTAACAATATAGGGAACTTTTCTTTATAAGGGATCTGAGAGAAAAACACATCTTTTTATGACATGATGACAGAAATTGCACTTTTCTACCCTAATTGAATATGATGTTATAAATATGTGACTTCAATGATTTTCAAGTTCCTGTTCCAGATTTACAACTCCTCTGTGGGACACCCAGACAAAAATGACTTTAAGATTGGGTCTGTTTGCCTTCCACCTCCAAACACATTGCATTCATCCTACAATTGCATAAGGTTTTGGGATTCTCTGAAAAACATTATGATTTTCTTGCTCTGATTTTCCTACGTTCTGCTCAGATACTTGAATGTCTCACGTACATCATGTGTAGCCTTCCTCCTCATTTGTAAAAGGAAACCTGTCTCATTAGCCAAAGTAAAAAGTATTTGCCTTAGATGCTTAGCATATGTACCTACAATGGACAGCTAAGAGGCAAACCAAAGCCCAAAGGGATTTTTTAATATAATCTAATTTATAATTATTTAATTTGAGGAAAGAATTATCTACTGGTCTCATATGATAACCTACAGATAGTCTGTCGGTTGGTTTTTTTCTTCTTTGGGCAGGTGGGGAGGAGCACTTTGTACAGTAAGCAAAGGCTTGGTGTTACTTATGAGAAAAACATAACAAGGAGGGTTTTTAAAATGTTTGCAAAATTAAGTTTGCTTTTTAGGTTTTATTTTTCTTTTTTACAAATACACTTTCATGCTCATTGCAGAAAAACACTGACAAGTAAGAAAAAGAACATAAAAATGTAACAACCTCATCACTCAGAGATAAGCAATGGGAAAAATTTACAAGTATAGTATAACTTATATATTCTCCCAGATACTTCCCTATGCATGCACAAATATTTACTTCCTTTAAAGTTTACCACACATACTATTATACTATTTTAAATAATTTTCTTCTTTATATCTATATCTATCTGTCTATCTATCTATCTATCTATCATCCATCATCAGTAGTACACTTTTTAAAAAAAAATTTTATTGTTTGAGACAAGGTGAGAGAAAGAGAGAGAGAGAGAGAGAGAGAGAGAGAGAGAGAGGCCCAGAATAGTCTCCATAGTTATGACATAGTTTCATTCCACACAGGTGGATGTGGGGTTGTGCAGAGCAGGAACCAAATTGGGGGCCTCCCTCATGGGAGGCAAAAACCTTTGACACCATCCTGGTGGTTACCAATTGGGCCTCAGTTCAGTATATGGGTTTGCATAGGCCAGGGCCAGGATTCGATCCCCAGACTTCATGGTTGCAAGGCAACCTGTTGAGCTGACCTGGGATCCTCTATAATACACTTTTAAATGACTGTGTAATTTTCCATTGTGGACAATAATTTATTTGACTAGTCCTATGTTATTTAGGTTTCCCACTTTTTGTTAATACAAACAGTCCTAGGAGGAAAATGTACATCTTTAGACATATTCCTCATTATTATCATAGGATAAATACTAACAAACAAAAATCCTTATCAAAGGGCCTACTTCCTTTTTTTAATCATAATGTTATTTTTAATTGTTAAAAATTTGAGAAAAACCTAAATGTTCAATAATAGGAGAATGGTTTATAGTCATGTGATGGAATTTTTAAAAGTTGTAGTAAAATTTGTGTAGCATAAACTTTATCTTTTTAACCATTTTTAAATATATGTACAATTCTGTGGCATTAAATACATTCACAGTATTGTGCAACAACCACCGTTATCCATTTGCAGAATGTTTCCATCATCGCGAGCAGAAAATCTGTGCCTATGAAATACTAACTGCACATCTTTTCTTGCAGCCCCTAGCTTACTTTCTGTCTCTGAATGTGCCTCGTCTAGGTACCTCATGTACAAGGAAAGATATACATGTTTCTAAGGCTTTTTATACAGATTGCCAAGTTTCCCTAAAGAAAGATTTTCCCCGCCATGGTCAAGTGCCCATTTATTTACACCCTTGTAAAAAAACAAACAAGATCTTCTTTTTGTCTCTGCCAATTTGATAGATGAAAATTTGTATTTTCTTTTGTAAATGGGCCTGTAATGTCCTTAGCCCATATTTTTCTCTTTTGGATTGTTCACCTTTTTTCTTATTCATCAATAAAAGCTACTTATGTATTAGTATTATTATTGTTCATATATGTTGGAATCATTTTACCAGTTTGAAATTAGCTTTTAATTTGTTTTTGATAAATAGAATATTTGACCACTGAATTTGTTGTTCTCTTTCTTTATGATATCTATCTTAAAAAGACATTTCCTATTCCAAAATTCTTAATTCTTAATTCTTATTAATAATAAATATGTAAATATTCAATTATAGATCTTCTGCTACTTCACTGCTTATTTTTAATTTAAGTATTTAACTCATGGAGTGTTTTATTTTGGTGTAAGATATAAAATAGGCATGCCACTGTAATTTTTTATAAATTGCCCCAATACCATATACTTACTAATATATTCCTTTACAAATTTTTTATAATTCCCCCTTTACCATATACTAAATTATTGCATAAAGTGCTTTTAAAAATCTTTTTATTGATATGCCAGTATTGTATTATTGTAATTTTATAAATTGATAAAGTATGTAAATATTTAATGATATCTAGATATCTGATATACCAAACTCCAAACCTTTTTCCATGTCATTTTCAAATTTTCTTGATATTCTTTGACATTTATACTGTTAGTCTTTGAAATCATTTTGTCAAACCTTCCCAAAAAATGTCATTGGAATTTTAATTGGCCTTATGTTGTATTAATTCAGTAATTTGGAAGAGAGAATTGGTTTCTTTACAGTATTGAGACTTCCTTCTAGAACTACTTGTCCTTTTACTGACATCTCTTCTTATGTTCTCCAGCAGTTTTGGTATTTTCAAGTTTCTAAGTCCTGAACATATTTTCTTAGGCACATAGCTAGGACTGCTTGAGCTGCACTCTCCAATTTAATAGTTACTGGTCATAAATGGCTAGTGAGGACTTGAAATGTGACCATTCCATATTAAGATGTGCTCTAAGTATACACACACACACACACACACACACACACACACACTGATTTTGAAGGCTTTGTATGAAAGAATAATGAAAATATCACAATAATAGTTTAAAAAGATGATTAAATGTTGAAATAATATTGGGACATATATTAGGCTAAACAAAATATATTAAAATTAATTTCACCTTTAAAAAAATGTTGCAACTAGACTATTTAAAATTATATCTGGTTCACACTACCTTTCTATTGAATAGCACTGTACTAGAGGGATTTTTAGTGGGAGGGAGAAAACTTCCCTTTGAAAATAGAATTTTTAATTAGAAATCTACCTAGTTTAGCCTGTAAAAAGTATTGATTCCTATATACTCGGTGCATTCTGCCATTTTACTGAATTGAAAAAAATTAGTTTTGATATTTTTTTCCTTTTAGTCTCTTGACTTTTCCAGTTAGATTGCTATATCATTTGCAAAAATGATCATTTTATCTTTTCCTACTAGTCATGCTTTTGAAAATGTCTTTTCCTTGTTTTATTACACTGACTAAAATTTCCAAACACTACTGAAAAGTAATGATGATAGATAGCATTTTTCTCCTGTTTTTGACTTATTTAGTAATGCCTCTAAGTGTTTTATCATAATATCTCGTTTTCATTGCCTTTTGGTTTTATATTGCTATTTTCTATCATATTGAGGTAATACCTTTCCATGCCTAAATTAAGAATTATTTTTGTTATCTGAATGTTACTTGAATTTATATTAAATGCTCTTTTAATATCCAATGAGACAATTTTATGTACTTTTTTACTTTTAAATAACTATGATTAATTATAGTTATTTTGTCTATGTTGAGCCATCCTTGTATTCCTGGGATAAATCCTGTCCCGATTGTAGCTGCTTTTCTTGTAATATATTGCTAGATTTAATTGGCTCATTTTACTTAAGACTTTTTGTATCAATCTTCGTAATAGATTTGATGTTTCTTTTTGCTTCTTTGTCAGTTTTTGGTATCAGGTTTCTGCTTGTTTGTTCAAATGAAACAGTTTTCTTCTTTTTATTGTCTGGGTCAATTTAAATAGCAAAGAAGTGTTCCTTACCTGAAGATTTTAGAATCTTGCTTATAAATTCTTCTGGGTGCAGTAATCTTTTGGGTAATACTTTAACTACTTTTTTAGTTTGTTCCATACTTTATCAAATATATATTAATTTATATCCCACTTAATGTGTTTTGCCTTAATTCTAATTCACCTAATTTTATATTGCTCTACTTAAAATTTTTTGCTTTCTTTTATTTGCCTTTCAATTTAAAACTCTTTGTCACAATAGCAATATACACACCCCTCTCTCTTGCATTATTAAATATCCAGACATTTCTTTTATTAAGGCAAAAACAATCTTCTCTTGATGCCATTTGTCTTGTGAATTACTGATTCTCCCAGTTTGGGCTCCTTTATATAGTAAATCTCCTTAAAAAGAGTTGTTTGTGTTCTCTTCTCCAATTCCTCTCTTCCATTTATCTCTTCTACCCTGTCTTTTAGACTTTCACCTCCATTACTCCACCATTCCACTCCTGTCCAGGTCTTGAGTGACCTTCCCTTGCTACATCCACTGGTCAGCTCTTTGTCATCATCTTCACCTATCGGTCAAGTTGGACAGTTTTTTATTCTCGCCCTCTTTCCTCTTGGCTTCCAAGACTATCCTTGTTCTTGTTCTTTTCCTTCTTTCCCTCCGCCGCCTTCATTTTGCTTTTAATTGGTCTGCTCTATTCAGACCCTTTAAAACTCCTATTATACATCTACTGCATCTCCTAAGTCTAGTCCCTTTACTCTTATCTATTGTTTAATAATTTTCATCTCTTTAACTTTTTACTCTGATGGTGGGAGAATTTCTCATATAATTCTTGCAATTTGTTGATTTTGCTTTCTGCAGTGAAGTCTGTTAAAATGTGGTAATTATTATTTTGTCATTTCCTCTTCGAGCCTAGTAGTCTCTGCTTTAACAATACTGGGTCTTCTTAATTCTCACTGAAATTTTAAAAATACAAATTAGAAACATTTTCCTGTTTCTTGGAGTCAGTCTGTTTCAAAAGAAATCATTGGTTCTGCTTTTTAAAATTAGTTTTCTTTTTTTTAATTATTAAATGTTTGTAATGTCCTGCTGTTCAGCTCATCTACAGAATGGGGTGTCTGTTTGTAGAGTACTAGGAGCTGAGATTAATTTTTAATAAAAAGCCTGTGGATCTGTGTTAAATCTCTCAGGTGCAGACTGAAGAAGAGGTAATAATTTAAATCAATTGTAATTTTACATTGTGGACATTTAAGTATTCTGTTCTGGTTAGGGAGGTATCACAGGTGGATGGAGATAGCCCAGAGCAGGGAGTTTTAAGTTTGCACTGATTAAGTTACCCTCTCTGGCTGCCTCAGCAGCTAGAAGTCAGTTGTTCCCTCCCCACACCCAGAAAAGCAACTTCACTGCCCTCCTCCACAGCCAGTCAGGGTCATGGCTGACACCCTCCAGTGTGTGTACCCAGAACAAACACCCTGTGCTGGGTGAGAGGACAGCTGTGGGGTCCCTTCCTCGTAACCTCCAGCAGTGTGAGACTCTGTCAGCTGCTTAAAGACCCATCTCTGCTGCTCCAGGCTAGGGTTCAGCTGCCTCTGACAGGGGCCTTTCCCATCATTCCTTCCAGGTCGCTTTCTTCCTTGTCCACCAGTGACAGGAAGTCTGATTGGTGCTTCCCTCCTCATTTCCTGTTTGTGGCTCAAATACCCAAATAAGTAGCTGGCACAGTCCTTAATTCCCTGAGTTCCCCTTTGTTTTCTCAGTCACATCAGTGGGGCAGAGAATTAGATACATAGGCTTATCTCACCCTGTTGGTTCAGGATTTGTACTGAGAGTCTCTGTAAAATATGTTTAACCCACCACTGCCCCTCCCCCCAGCATAGAATAAAACTTTTAAACAAATCAAATTTGGACACATGCCCAGTGGGAATCAGGCCGTTTTGCTCAGAGCTCAAAAACACTCTATTAGTTTATAGGAGAAAAGGAACCTTCAGGAAAGAAAGTTACAAATCTAATATTCTGGGAATCTCTAGAAGTTTTATCTACGTTCAGCCATGGAGCAGCAAGCATTTTGCATATTGGCAGGTTTGCCAAAGAGGTTCAGAGTTTATGGATAATTGCTGGGTCTTTCATAATGACTGGCAGCGCTAGGAAGAAAGCCGTGTTTGCTCTAAGCTGGCTGGTGGAGTTCTGAGGCAATAGTGAGGTTTTAGGAGTCCTGCGAGGTCTGTGGGTCCCATCGATGAGCAGGTCAGTGGCTTAGATTCGGGGTTGGCACACTATTGCCTGCCGGCTGTTTGGCACAGCCCACAAGCCACGAGTGGTCATTACAGTTTTAAATGGTTGAAAAAAAAAATGTTGAAAATAACATTTTGTGACATGCAAAAATCTGAAATTTAATTTCATCGTCTGCCCCTAGCTTTATTAGAGCACAGGCATGGTTTCAATTTAGCTATTGTGTGTGGCTGCTGTCCTGCTGCAAAGACAGAGAGCTGAGTCTATCCTAAAGCCTGCAACGCTTAACACCTGTACCGCCTGGCCTTTGCAGAAAAGCTTTGCTGCTCGCTAGCTGAGTGCTGTGAGGGGCGATAGAAATGTTAGCAGCCAGGGACCCTCCTCCCCAGACACTTTACCTCCTTAGAACGATCTTTCCTCTTTCTGGGTTAAAATGGAAAAACTCAGCATTTCATGTTGAGGCCCATGTGGGATGCTTGGTGACAGAGCTGGTGATGCTTGGAGTCGTTCCTCTGTGTGGTTGTGGACTAACCCACTGATACACATGTAGGCTCATGTGTATCCACTTGAAGTTGTTCCTCTGGGTAGTCATGGACTAACCCACTGATACACATGTAGGCACATGTGTGTCCTTGTATTTTCTATATTTTGGAATTTAAAAACATAGTTTTCTTGTACAATTATGTAATAAATGATTTACCTGCTTTCAAGACACATCTTACAGAGCATGGGTTATTCAAAGATACCTAGATTCTATCCCTAGTCCCTGTACTCTATTTCTCATTTTTAAATTGTCAAAAGTTTTGCTGATAACCTTAGAGGCAGAGAGGAGGACATTCATGGGTAAAATGAAATGTGACAATTGTGTGGCTTTCCCTTCCTTACATCATGGGCCCCATCAGATAGTTGGCACTTGCACCGTGTGGGTGGACTCAGCAAGAGTGCCTGATGGATGTCACACCAGGTACGCTCTCCAGATGTCCACCAGTGCAGGCATTTCTTTAAAAATCCCCTCTACCTTTGAGTTTTGGACACAGTCCTCACCTTTTTGCTTAAGGTTTGGTCCAGAATGAGACTTCCTGTGGTCTGCTTTTATGCACCTAGTCCATCTCTCTCCTCTCTGATCTCGCCTTCCCCTGCTTAGGATATCTACTGATGCCTGAGCTTTCTTCTAAACATTTTGGCTAGCTTTGGAAAAAATGACAATTCTGACCTTCAGGGCTCCTAAAAAAGTTGTGCATGCTGTGAAACGATTAGTCCAACCTAATAGTTGTTGTCCAATTAGCCAACAACATAAGCTCTCGTATCACTCTTACATTCTATCGTTGGAAGAAAACGAGTAGAATAGATTTAGGCAAAGGAGAGAGCGAAAGAGAGAGGAGAGGAACATGTATTGACTGAGAAAATAAACAAAGTAAACTTCAGCCTAGTGAACAGTGAAATGGTTATAGCTTGTAACTTAGTTTGCTAATTTTCTTAATCTTTAAAAATCCAGCGATATTTGAGTGTTATGGAGACTCTTACAAAGTAGATTATGCAGTGTCTGTAATAAAGTGAAAGTGACATTATTTCAATGAAATCTATAAAAACAAACAAACAACAACAAAAAAGCAAAACAACCTAGACGTTCAGGGCGGTCGTATGAGAGGCAAAGCTACTAGAAAGTAATAGCACTAAAGATAGCAAATGGCAAAGGCTAGTAACAACAGTTCCTACACTTTGGCTTGGCCCCTGCTCCTGTGACCCCTACGGTGCTCCTGGGGCCCCCCACTCTGTAACAGGAACCACAGAGCAGGTCACAGCTTCTGAGACAGGAGAGGGCAGGGGAGGGCCTGACCCTCCTCACGAGTACGATGCTCCTCCGAATGAAGACACAGAAATCAAGGAGTTCAAAATTA